>JBDFRD010041091.1:0-26406 GCA_039654405.1 Bullina lineata | reverse complement strand
GGGGGGGGGGCGCAAGAAGAATGTTTTTAAAAAAAGACGTCAGGGTTGAGCATGAAGGAAGGAAAACGAACGAGGAGGAAGAATGAGACAAGGAGGAGGAGGAGGTATATCTATCTATCTGTCTGTCTATGTATGTATGTATGTATGTATGTATGTATGTATGTATGTATGTATCCGTCCTATCTGTCTATCTATCTATCTATCTATCTATCTATCTATCTATCTATCTATCTATCTATCTATCTATCTATCTTCGTCTGAACATCTGTCTGTTTGTCTATCTGTATATGTATCTATCTACCTTTCTATGTCTATATAATATGTCTTCTCTTTATATTTCTGTCTGTCAATAACACTTTATAAACTCATTCACTGAACATCTGATTGATAATCGTAAATGATTTATTCATTTCACTAACCCTGCTGCATACAGTAAAAGGAAATCTACCTTCTTCAAGACCGAATCAACGGGACATTTCAGGATTTTGAAAGAATGATCCGTTGAGAATAGTTATCTATAAACATCACGAAGAAAACAGGTTATGTTATCTTTACAATCTGTTTATACTTTTCTTATTGATTCTCAAGAAAATTACTGATTACGGAGTTTTATTGTTTGACGACGTTTTATTTATGTCTCATGAAGCTGTTAGATTATAATCAGGCAGTACAACAAGACAAAGTGTCATATCTAAACCCTAACTGTCGTATCTCAGACGAAGTGGCCTGCCATCCGAAACGTTTGCCCATCCCTTTTTCTTAACATTTCGTGTCATAATAATCTTAATACATAAACCTATTTGTTCTTTTCTTCAAACAGCTGAAAGTGACTATGGACAACATCACAACTGAACTAGGCCCTTCGTTAATATCCAGACACGTAGCGGACGTCATCACGCTAATCAACATCAGCATTCTGAGTTTCGTTGTCGCTCTTTTAGGCATCTTCGCCAATGTTATCAACATTTTCACCTTCTCCAAACTGGGCTTCGCCGACACGGCCAATATCAGCTTGACGGGCCTTGCCATCGCCGATCTCTGCAGCATGGTCACACTGGTGTGGTTCGATTTGTGCATGAATCCCCTGATGGTCGGGGCTGATCTCCCCTTCGTACCCTCGGAGATTCAGTACTTGACGGGGGCGTGGCCCCACGGAGTTTTCGGGCGTGTCTCCTCTTGGATCACCGTCTACATCATGTTCGAACGCTGCATCTGCATCGCGCTGCCTCTTAAGGTGAAGATTATTTTCAACGCGCAGAGAACGGTGGTCATTGTCGTTTGCATTTTCCTCATCCTTTGTCTCAGCGTCGTTCCTGTTTACTGCTTTGCGTATTTCGACTGGAAGTTTATACCTGACGAGAATAGTTCCCGAGTGGGTATATACTTCATGAAAGAAGGTCGTCCTTTCGAGAAAGCAATCCGGGCCTTGTCAGCAGGCCAGCAGGTAGTGGCGTATTGCCTGGCTGTCATACTCACCACCGTGCTCGTACACAATTTGAACAAAAAAAGTCAATTTCGAAAGGCTGCAACCTCCGCGGGTGACAAAGAAAAATCGGAAAACTTATCTACTCGGGACCAGACGGTCGTTAAAATGGTCGTCCTGATCGCAGTGATCTTGATAGTGTGTTGCATGCCGGAAACGCTGCTTTTGTTGACGACATCTGTAACCACGAAAGTCGGGATGCATGGGCAATACAGGAACATCTATTTCTTCATCCTGTCCATCGCTTTCACTGGAAAAGCAGTCAACTCGAGCGTGAACATATTAGTGTATTATAAAATGAGTTCTCGATTTCGAGAGAAACTCGGGACGTTTATTTGGGGTTCAGATAAAGCAGGTAAAATGTGAGACTTGCATTATGTGGATTTATTTATTGTGTTCTTGATGACTAGCGCCGTATGGGGTTGGGGATGCACGTGCACACAATAATATCAACAATAAAAATAACATTAGCAAAACCAACGACCGAAATATAAATGGCTCAAGAGTTCACCAATAAATAGCTTATGCACTCGGTGCTGTTGTTGTTTTGTTTTTTTTCTTTGTTTGTTTTTTAACTGACCTCTTTATTGCGTATTGTAAAATATCTTACTCCAAAGTTCCTCAATCCTGTCTCGGAACTGTTTGAGGTTAGAAGCCAATTGCTATCATGCGATGTCATGAGTAGTATTGCCAGCAGTTGGTCTGTCTTTATTACCACATAGATGGGAAGAACAACTGTCGGTGACACACAATAGAAGCTGTCTACTGCTGACACATGACACTATCACCGAGACACAAGTAACCTCCCTACCACTGGCACAAAGCTGCCTACCATTGACACATTACATATGCTGCCTACCATTGACACAATATATATTATGCTGCCTACCATTGACACACTATATATTATGCTGCCTACCATTGACACACTATATATTATGCTGCCTACCAATGACACACTATATTATGCTGCCTACCATTGACACACTATATATTATGCTGCCTACCAATGACACACTACATATGCTGCCTACCATTGACACACTATATATTATGCTGCCTACCATTGACACACTATATTATGCTGCCTACCATTGACACACTGTATATTAAGCTGCCTACCAATGACACACTACATATGCTGCCTACCATTGACACACTATATGATGCTGCCTACCATTGACACACTATATATTATGCTGCCTACCATTGACACACTACATATGCTGCCTACCATTAACACACTATATATTATCCTGCCTACCATTGACACACTACATATCATGCTGCCTACCATTGACACACTATATATTATGCTGCCTACAAATGACACACTATATATGCTGCCTACCATTGACACACTACATATGCTGCCTACCATTGACACACTACATATGCTGCCTACCATTGACACACTACATATTATGCTGCCTACCATTGACACACTACATATGCTCTCTACCATTGACACACTACATATTATGCTGCCTACCATTGACACACTACATATTATGCTGCCTACCATTGACACACTAAATGTGCTGCCTACCATTGACACACTACATGTGCTCTCTACCATTGACACACTACATATTATGCCGCCTACCATTGACACACTACATATTATGCTGCCCACCATTGACACACTAAATGTGCTGCCTACCATTGACACACTACGTGTGCTGCCTACCAATGACACACTACATATGCTGCCTACCACTGACTGACAAACAACAGAATCCGTCTTCTTTTGAAGAAGCTGGCATTGTTTCTACTGATGCGTTTGGCCACAGCCGCTTTCCAACAAAGACAGCTCCAATGATGAAGTCCAGAGACAAGTTGATGTGGTGTACGTTACTTTTCCAATAGAAGTGGCTGGGAAGTTCCCACAACGTATCGACTTTCACAAGTTTTGCAATTGAACCTGCAAGCCACAACTAGGCTTTTTATAGATTTGATTGAGCAGCCAATACAAAAAAAATATGTTTGTCCAGTTTATCAGGCAAAATTTGGCCCAAGTTGGACAGGTTTTTAACTTTATTATTAACGCAGCAGCAGTAGCAGTAGCAGCAGCAGCAGTAGTAGCAGCAGCAGTAGCAGCAGCAGCAGTAGCAGTAGCAGCAGTAGTAGCAGCAGCAGCAGCAGCAGTAGCAGCAGCAGCAGTAGTAGCATTGTCTGTGCCTTAGTGTCATCAACATCATCAAAGACTTACGGTAAAACAATGGTTTAGTATTAACAAGTCAAAACAGTAACAGTAGGGTAGAATGCTTCCAATATAAGAATGCCACAAAACAAGACAAAACCAGACGTATCGACAATTGCTGTCCTCAAATGGAAACAAAAACCACAACAAGTTAGTATTAACAATATTAATTTTCATACTTATTTACATGTCACGTTTAGTTGAAATTTTACAAGCAGTTGGAACATCTGTTTTGCCGTATGTAATAAAAATCATTATCATTATCATCATAGACACCACTCAGGTCACAGGCAATTTTGAGAAATTGAAAGTCATGATATCCAGTTGAATATATTATTAACTCATAGACTATCAACTTGACGCATTCTTTTTGTGACGAAACAGATTTCAAATCTCTACTCTGCACTGATACAAAAACAAAAGAAATAATAAGTAAAATCAAAAAGTTATTTTTAAATAATTTTATTGAGTTAGTCCATGTTGTTGTTTTTTTTTAACTCATCACTTGCAGCGTTTATATATTATATCAAATATATACACTAAAACAGTGAGTCACAGCAATATTTTATGCACCTGTTGATGACTAACACTTGTCTTGAACAGAATTTAGTTTACATGGAAAAAGTTCAGAATTTTATACAAGAAAAAAAAAGCAACAGTGACAACCACAAAGGTTCACACAAAATACAAGGGAAATAACTGATCAATGATACTGCATAACACAGCTTTAAAAAACGTTTCCTTTCAATCCCGCTTGCTCCAACCTGAAATCGAGACCTTCAACAACCTTTATCAACTGTTGTAATACTTTCATTCCATGATGCATGACTGAAGTATATAGTAATCTGGTTTACAGCCAAACAAAAGTCTAGAACTAGTCACAATGAAGGCTAGATGAAACGGATAGTCAAATACTTCGCACACATTCTGTTCAAGTGGACCAGCGTTTTGTTTTTTACTCTTTTTTTTTTTTTGATTTTCTTTTTCCGTAGGCTGCGAATTTCACCAGCCGACTCATGTTGTATCCTCATCAATCAGTGAAACTGGGCTGCAAATCTGATATTAAATAAACAAATCTCATGAAAGTCAACAGAGTGCACATCATCATCATCATCATCACTGCCCCTAACCCTTATTAGGGTATAAGCCACACACAAAGGATTTCCACTTCATTCTGTCTCGGGATAACTTTGCCAGTTCTGACCATGTTTGTCCTGTTCGTTCCTTATCTCTCTCCACCCATCTTCTCCATGTTTCCCTTACATCTTCACAGGCCACAAATTTTCATTGGTAGGTGAAGCAGTGCAAACCATTTGGGCTCATACTTAAAATTAAGGAATCTTCCTTTTTTCTGCAATGTTATAAAAGATATATTTTTCATACCATACCCCGTGGAACATAATCTTTTCACATACGAAAGGGAAAGAACCCTCAATTTAAAAATATCACAGAAAGTTAACATTACAGGTATGATGTATACAAACGATATTATGCTTTAAAAGTCATTTTACTGGAGTTGCTTTGACAGGTATCAAACTTTACTTACCTTCAATAGCCTTCATTCATATACACACAGAAGAGAATAAACTCTAAGTAATAAATAAATCATCCAGTCACTTTGCGTGAACTACAATAATTCATATCTTGCCATTTACAAGTGCGTGGGGAAAAAATTATTCACTTGCCAAAAGATCATGCAATTGTTGCGATGTTTTACTGTGTTTTGCGTATGGCATGTAAAAAAGATCATAAAAAAAAGAAGCACCTTCCACTGACTATTAACTGAATTGGTCATTATGTACCACAAAATGGCAGTTTCATTATTATAACCATTAATTTCATTTTTAGTTGATGCTCCACCCTTAAGTGAAAAACAAAAGCTCACTAACATTTTCGACTTCACAAAGAACCTTCAGCTCACAAATTAATTAAATTGCCTTTACAATGATCTGAGAAATCTTAATAATCATAAAATCAATACCAAATGTGAATTTACTGTTATCAGTGGTACCCTTTCAGCAAACTTGAGTCAGGAAGTGGATACAAATATTGCAAAGCACAAAAAAAAGACTGAATATCCATTCTTACAGCACCTATAATGGTGGATCTACCAAAAGACCGGAAAATAAAAAACGTAAAAAAAAAAAAGGCATGAGTGAAAGCAACCATCATGTACAATAATTTCTTTTCAATAATGCATTACACATAATCTGCATTAACCTGACAACTCATGATTCCAACACATGATTCCAAATCTACAGTAACAGCAGACACCACAATGAGAGAAAAACCACTAAATGCTAAGCATGCCTATCACAGCACCCTTCGGCATTTCTCAAAACTTCACATTCATGTAAAATTACTCTATTTGATACAGATCTCAAGATTTCTGCTCAAAATTAAAAAGCTTTTAGTATGTCTTAACCAGCTCAATTAATGATTAGATAAATATGGAAATGCCTTCAAACTTTGGCGAGTTTCACACTTTTGTGTTACATTGTTCTACAACATGAGATTAGATTAACGCTTACAACATTCTTATTATTTTTTTCTCTGTTTAAAGATATTAAAAATGTCCCTCTTCAAGAATAGCAATTATCTTAACTTTGCTGACATATTCAAAATACCATGCGTAAGTTTTCCTAAAGATACAACATAAAATCATGTTTTGACAATGATGCATCTGCTGCACCAAACATATGCAAAAGCCTAAACAAAGAAAATGTTTGTATGAAAATGGCAGGCGTTTGCCTCAGGCAGCACCCTGCACTTTGTACTGGCTCTTTTTCCTCTCTTTCTGCTCACTGATGTTGACAGTGTTTCCAGAACTGAAGCCTCTTGAACCACCAAAAACCCGAATCATCTCTTGAAAAGTCATTTTACACTGAAATAATAATATGCAATAATAAGTAAATGAATCTTACAAACTTGTGTGCATTGTCTTGGCATTCAAAATCAATACATGAATTAACATGTTTTCTTAAACCAGAATTAAAATGAAATAAACCAAAGAAGTCACACTCAGTCTTACCTTCTTCTAACTTAATTAAAGAAAGTTCTGCAAGAGTCATGCATCATGATAGCTACTGTGAGCTGAGGTAGACAGCCTTGTGCTTATTTGTAATTTATAGGCATAAATTAGTTTGTACAATATGCATATGAGAAAGAGACAGACAGACAGACAAACAGACAGAAACAGAAAGAGAGAGAGAGAAAGAGGGAACAACTGAATATATATTTAATATTCTCAATAAACTTTTGATGTAATGTTGATTCTTCAACCCACCAGAGATGCAGCGTCATAAAGTTGTAACAGAAATACATTCTCCAGCGGAGTTGAAATACTTTTCACCATGTGATTCAAACTAAAGCTACAACTGAATCCAAATTACTGTGGAGAAAGCAAAAATCTGTTACTGTTAATTTTAATACCTTCTGATCTGGGAGACACTTGCCCAATGCCTCTAGCATGAGCTTATCTTCAGCAATGGCTGCTCTGAAGTCTGGTAAGGACACCCTACCATCATGATCACTGTCCTGAAAACAGAAGGAAGGAAAAATTACTCATGATGAAAACATTCTGCTTCCATTACCAGGTCCGGCATGTTATAATATTGCTGTAAAACTAAGTGTCAAAATCGTATCAGTTCTTTCTGGCATTCCATCAAATAATATTCCTATGTCTCATTTCTATTTTCCAAACAAGAATGGGGACCATACGAAGATGGATTGATTCAACATATATAGTTTCTGGTTGGCCATTTTCATGTTCTCATTCCTGTATAATATCTTTGTGCATACCCAAGAAGCCAAGAACATTTGGGAATGAGGAGGAGAAGGAAGAGGACGAGAAGGAATAGAAGGAAGAGGAAGAAGAGAGGATGAAGAGGTGAGACAATTTGAAATCAAACGTGTTTATCTATTTTAATTCGGTAGAAGACAGTCCAAGCACATTTATCTATATACATATTTATTCTGTCTAAAACATAAATTTGGAAATCTTAAGCAGACCCAAAACAATTCATTCCTCACATATCTGTTACATATGTCAAATTTAACTTAAAGTACAGCAGTGTTCATGGTGTCTCACTTACCAGTTTCTTCATCACAATATCAACCAGTTCTTTCACGAGCTCATCAGGGTCTTCTTCAGTTGGTGCCTATGCAACAAAATAGGCAAATGGTATAAAACATTAAACATAACTTTGTTAAATTTATTATTATTATCATTATTCTTATTATTATTATTATTATTATTATTATTATTATATTATTATTATTATTATCATTATTATTATTATTATTATCATTATCTTCATACTATGATGTTATACATGAATTCTTGCATAAGTTGCGACTTTTTTATACCAGAAAATTAGTCAAGCAATTATTTTCAGGAAAAAAATACATTTAAAGTTGTCTCATGAGAAAAAAAAGAGCAAGGAAAGATGAACATCAGTGGATAACCAAACAATACCACCCTATTTCCAGCTTTTATCGAGGATTATATTAAATTTGTTTGTATCACCTTTCCTTTTTCACCCTCACAACAACTACGTCAATTTCTTTTAAAATGTCCTTCACTTTCAAAATGTAATACTACGATAAAGAGGCAAACACACTTTGAAATCAAATCAGAATGTAAACTGGGGGCTTACTGCCTACTTTTAAGTCTTGTTTCTCAACATTTTTCCTACGTGTAATTTTTCCATTCTATGATAACTAGAGGGTCAGATGATAAATAAAAGATTATTTTACAATAAGTAGTTAAAACCATTAAATGTATAAACACCACAAAAGTAATTACGATACAACCTGTACAAATTAGGGAGAGTAATAATTTTTCTTTTAATTTATTATGCAATCAATAGGTATAAGTTATATGCCTGTACTTAAAAGGAAACAGGATCTTGTAAAGTTAATGGTTTTCATGAGCTTACCTTTACAAGACATGATTTAAGAAGCTGGAACATTTCCTCCCGAGAGATGTACCCATCATTGTTTAAGTCGTAAACATCAAAGCACACTGTAGAGTACATTAAATGATATTCATGCATCGTGCTATTTCACTGTAAAATAAAAACAGAAAAACTCAAAGAAAAGCTCAAAAGTACTTGAGTTCAATAAAGAAGGCATGATCTTTACTCAACAGATACACATTTTTTTTTAATCATTTGTTACTTCTCACATATTATGTTCCAGAAACAAAAAAACCTATGCAACTCTTTCATTGAAGCATTTATCTTCACTTATTTGGACACAAGCTAAGCCAAATGGTACATACTTCAAAGATAGTTTTCTTAAATATACTTACACTGGATGTGATCATCTGTCGTGCCATTTAGGAATTTTGATATGCCTGAAACATAGTCCTCCTGCCTTAATGATCCAGTTGACTTTTTATCAAAAGCTTTGAATACTGAGAAAAGAAAGAGGCAAAAAAAATATTAAATGACCAATAAAACTGCTGTCGAATCTGCCTAGATGGAAACCTACCTAAAACGGAAACCTGCAAAGATGGAATCTTATTTTTCCTCCTGTGATTAATTCCTACATATTTGACCTGTATAAAATGGATACGTGTACAACGCGGAAACGGAAAGAAAAATTTTCTCCCAACTGAGCAAATCATCTGTGCAAGACAGAATTTAACTAGCCACAGCTCATTTGAAGCATGTTGAACGATGAAAAGTCTTTCATTTTACTGACCGCAGAGAAAATCTTGGAAGAAAGGCTGCAATCCCTTTGTGCCCATCACTGCTAGACCACCAGAGTCGTAAAATTATGCAATTGCCCTTGGCTGCGGGTAGTTTGATACCAAAGCACGCAACTTTAGATTGACTAATCATGGGTGTTGATACCATGTGATATAAAACCAGAGCATCATGGCCAGTGAAGATGAGGCTTTGATTTTCACTGACAGTAAAACAGGTCCAAGGTCCCGATGCCTCTCGCTTGTTTTGCATCTGAAGAACCAATCGCTGATATCTTTGCGTTATTTAACATCAGTTTTCCAGTCCTGGATGCTTGCAGGTCTGATATCATCGACGGAGAACCAATCAGCATTCCAAGCTATTTAAAACTATGGCAGGCCCCGCCCTTCCCCTCCACCATAAAAGTCCCCTAGCAATGATCCTGTCTAAAAATGAAACCTGTGCAAGACGAATACTTTTTTCCCTTCCCTTTCGTTTCTGTTTTGGGCAGGTTCGACTGCACCTTCAGCTAAGGTTCAGTTTTTGTTTTTCTTCATCTAAATATATTTGCAATCGTTTTTATGATTCCATGGGAGAAAAATATATGCAAGAATGAATCATGAACAATAAGTATTAATGATTGTACAAATAAAATTATTGTCTCAAGTCATAAACAAATCACTCATGAATTGTTTTCTTTGCTTTTTTAAAAAGCATAACGCAACTTGGGCATCACTTGCTACATACAGTCTGTTTGTAGATATAAAAATAAACTTAGAATAGACATTTAAGATTACATTTTTGGAGTTTACTCTTATCGTAATTACTTGCTTTGAAAAGAATTATAACTAAATTTTAATTGTTATGAAAAGGAAAACAAGTGAAAAAAATGACTTTCTTTTTTTTACAAAACGGCTCAATTTAAAATGTCTTTTAAAGTTTGTTCCAATATTTTTAAGAATGTAAAAACATCATTTCAAATACAAAGCTTCATATAAAAATGTAGTTTTGTTAGGAAAATAAAACAATAAGCGAATCAATCACACATTAAAACATCATTCATAATTATTTTTTATTGTTTGTTTTTAACTTAGCATTCCTCAGTTATTCAAGTCTTTGCCAATTAAAAAGTACAAATGTAAATTTAAGTATGCCACACTCATTAATAGATCCTTTGTAATATGGAGCTGATAAAAAAAAAACCGATAATTAATTCTTCCATTTCATTCAAAATACCTCTGTCCATAAGAATGTCATCTGTAATGTTGAAAAATCTGTTCAGCTCTTCTCTGAATTCAGTACGGTGTAGTTTGCCCTTTTCTTTGACACACAGATAATCAAATCTTTCCATAAGTTTTGCTATATCCTCTCGGGACACTGGAAAAGACATCAGTAAACAAACATCTCATTACAAAATAGGCACATGAATTATATGAAAATAATTTTTGTCAATCATGTATATTTACTAAAAATATAAGTAGAGTGAGAGCAGCCATTTCAACATCTCCTTTGTAGCTTCAACTGACCAGCAAATTTGTTTTCTTCATACAGTAAAGGGATTTATCCACTAAAGCGTCACATATTAATGCCAGTAAAACTCAGACCTACGGACAAAACTGTTCAAAGAAATTTCCCATTCTAGAATCTACAGTAGACATAACTTAGTGGACTCTAGATGCAAACATTTTCCTTTTTTTTGTAATTATATTAGAATATAGTATAAAAGATGCTTATTCCACTTTCCTTTAAGAATAGTAATGATGTAAACATTCATTACAAGCAACTTCAGTAATTTCATCTATAAGTTTCCAGCAATTTACAAGGAATTTCATTTTTAATAAGGTAGAAAATTTCCACAAAAACTTTTAATTCGAGTATTTAAAGATTCTTTGTTTTTACCAATCAGACTTGCGTCTCACATCACATGCTATTTAATGTATTATTTACAATATTGAAAAATATTTTGCTTTTTTTTAAACAAAGCTTTAACTAAACTTTGAAGAGGAAAGAAGCATTATTGTAGTTTATCAATGAAGGCAAAAAATTAGTCAAAGTGGTAAAGATTAACTATATAATTCACAATTATGCTGTTTATTGCATTTGCTTTTGTTTTAAATGGAAAATAGTAAATTTTTTTTCTAAGTTGTAATTGTGACCCAGAGCTCTGTTTCTTTAAGGCGGATTCCATAGAAAGTGACAGTGCATTTACACGAAAACCCAAATTTTTATGACAATTCAAATGACTCTAAGCATGTAACATTATACATACATGTATTCTGAAAGCTATATCTAAGGAATTTTTTAAAACCTGTTTCGTAAGCAGGAGCGGCTTCCACAGGAAGTAATAAGGCGTTGAACTTAATCCCCTTGATTATAAAGAAATCTCATTTTGGTTTGATTTTTATCCCCACAAAGGTTTACAAAATAAATTAACTGAAGGATAAATATAATACAAATCCGGCGAACGAACGAAGAAATGCCGATAGGATCAACATCTAAAATTGTCCACCGGATATGAGTAACGGATTGATAAAAAGAATTTCCGGGCTTTTCATTTGACAAAATTCAAGATATTGACATATGGAAAGATGCTAAAAATTGTGCTCTTTCGATTGGGACCTGTCGCGAATTAATGCATTGTTTTGCTCTAGGCCCAATTGACAAGATTGGGAATCCCGTTCAGCAGCCAGGCAAGCATCGAAAACAAGACAAAGTTTTAAAATTCACAATAACTGTTGCACCAAGCACGTTCAAATTTGGAGGGACATAAGTTTATTTCCTATACTTTCACACGAATAAGTCTCCAGCTCAAAACATTGTACAGTTTCTTTACAAAGGGTCACATTTTACACCCTATCATGTACAAGTAAATTGCATCCATACGAATTTCTAGTTTCGATCAGAAATAAGCTCCAAACAACAACACTAAATATCAAAACAAGGAGAAAATACTGCTTGTACTGCTTACTTAGAGTATAAACATTCATTAAAAATAAAAAAAACATGGATTAACAGAGACGACAGATGTCAATGAATTTTTTTTTCTTTGGTGTCACTTTCTGTGGAATCCACTACAAGCTTTTAAATTTTTTTTTCTGAAAAGAAAAGTTCACTGTAATTCTATAGAATTAATAAAATATCAAAACAAAACCAAAAAGATTTCAAAGAATAAGAACAAACTGAAACCAAAATTCCATGTCAAAGAACGCATCAATCCATAAAGAAAATTATTGTCATTACAATGTTTTAATGAGTAGCATGTCCCTCAGAACAGTTTCTGGAATGCAAATTAATTTTAATCAATTCAATTTGGCTTACATGAAAAGAAATGCTTTTATCAAATTATTGTTGTTGTTTTTGTTTGTTTTTGGCTACTGAATGTAAATGAAACTCAGAAAAGATAATTTAAATTTAAAAAAAACAACATGGAAGTGAAACATTACATAGATTTGTAATAAATCCATGTGCGAGAACTTGATCATCATGCAGAGCGGGGGTCATTTATACTAAATAAAGCAAGGTGTTTACAGACGAAATGACTGTTCTTTTTAATAATTACATTAACTTTATTAATAGCATTGAATTTTATTGTCAGCTTTCCACTTGCCACAATAATTCAGCTTTGTATCTAGATCTAGAATTATAAGGTTCTATTCACTGGGACAAAGACATACAATATGGTGGGGTAACAGACGATACACTTCAAGAAAAGTAAGGTTGTTGAAAGCACTGAGAAATTTATCACAAATAAATACTTACATTTGGTAGCTTTCCAAAGAGATGTAATGATCTGTTCTTTCGTTTGTCTGGAATTACCCTTCGACGCCATTTTGATACAATGTGTTGCTATGATTTTCGCGCATGCGTAGTCTGATCTTGATCAAATGCATTCCGCGGGCTAGCCCTTATAAAGAATACTATCATCAATATTTCACATAACAAAAACGTTTGAAAGGCAAATAAAATCTTTTATCATCATTGCCATAGATTAAGAGAAAAAAAAGAAGCAAGTGTTGAATTTTTATCAAATCAGGTGCAAAATACACAAGTGTCTCATTTCTCCGTTCTGCACACTTCCGTTAAGCCAAGTTCTTTTCTCATCATGGCGGATGCCGATTCTTTGCACGACGTTTCTGATGTTGATGTGGATCAGACAGCTATTGACGCCGATGCAGAAGATGATGAAATAAATGGAGCAAGGTAAGTGCCTGTTAATTTGGATATGAAGACATATTTTTATGCAGGAATAGGTTGTAAAAACATTTTGAAAACATGCTTTCGGCTCACTGTTTAGCCTGGGCGTTAGGAAGTCGCCTAATGATAATGAATGATGGAGCAACGCAGCAATTGCGCTGGGATTGTTATTATTCGTAGGCAGGGCATGAAAAGAATAGAATCTATATAGTCCTAGATCTAGCTCTAGATTGCAGGACAAAAAAGAATTAGATATAGATCTAGGTCTATTCAAAAGTTGTCTGTCTTACCCCTTTAAGCTTTTTAACTGCTTGAGCAATGAGAATTTGGATGAAGCGATGAAGAGCGAGCTCAAATAAATTCCCCCACCCCCTTCCACACACACACAAACTCACTGCCCTGAGGCAGGATGTGAGGTAGGTAAGGCAAGACATGAACTGCTATTAATTATTTGATTGCCAGAAAAGCTGGAGTGAATGCCCCAGTAGTTGTCACGCTCAGAGTCATCACTTACAGTTGTTGGTCCGAATATATTGATGTCATTTTCCTATTTTGAAATCTTCAGTTCACACATGCACAAAGACTTCTTTGCTATCGATCTGAGACATTTTTTACAACCGCAAGCATCACTGACCACCTTTTGCTTGAAATTAGGTCTAAATCTAAATAACACATGAACTCAACGGTAATTTGTCAGTCCCGCCATGTTTAAGGGAATGCCAAGTTGAGGCATAGTGATATTCTTTCTAAGAGTATAGAAACCGTGTTTTCTGACTACATGTATTTTTTGCTCTTTTGCTTGATGATATTCAATTTGTAAGTAGTGATGTTCCACAGGGATTAAAATTAGGTGTAAGGCTTTAAATAGGGGGTTAACGACTACTGGGACAGACAGTGAGGGCATGTAGCTGTAATGTCACTCATGATTTTTCATATTAATGGAAAAATATTAGCAGAAAGGAAAAGAAAAGAAACGAGGAGAGACAGAAAAAGAAAAAGAGTTAAAAAAATTAAAAAGAAATGCTGAATGAAAATGGAAGAGAATGTGATAGAGTGCACGATCGCTTGGGTGTTTCGATAACTGGTAATGCGTGACGATGAATGCACTGGTACAAAAATATGGCACACGACGACAGTATGAGAACCGACACTGTCAATGAAGACTGTCGAAGCATCAAAGTATTGACTACTTATCCAAAGAAATGAGAAGTGATGACCAGCGGGTCTCAGTCAGGCCATGCGTTGGTGTGACGATTGATGGGGCATCAATGTGACGACTACAAGTACAACACGACAACTTGTGGGGAAACATTACATGAGAAATTTCCATTCATGGCGGTGACCTTTATTTTGAGTCAACGAACTTATTCAGCCGATGAACATCGAGGTGAATTGTCCCTCTTCGATTGAAAACAATTAAAACTAACTTAGGTTCAAAAAGAGCGCCTCTAGCCCACGGTAAGTCATGCAGTCGCGTTAGATTACGAATACGGAGGCATTCACTCTAGATCTATGTCTGGAATCTGATATAATCTTGTACTGATGTGTTTAAGGCTGCTTACATTCATGTTTTATGTTCTGTTCTCCTTTTTCTGTATTTATATGAAATGAAAATGATTTCTCAATGATTTCTTCAGTGTGGACCCAACCCACAGGAAAAAAAGCAAAAGGAGAAAGAGAAAGACAAAAGATGTAGAGCGTTCAAGTGGTGATTCTGATACACAAGGAGGAGAAAGCTCTAATCGAAAATTATTAGAAGTAGACAATGTCTCCTTGTCTCATTCCGGAATGGATGCCGATTCAGAGAGCCAGGGATCTCAAGAATCTAAAAATGAAGAATCAGCTGAAGACGGAGGTGCTGAGAGTTCTGTAGCTAAGCCAGCAGTTGATACTCAGGTGCGTACTCTGATGAACTTTTAAAGCTGTTTGTTTCCTTTTTTTTTCTCTCTCTTTGCGCAGTTGCTAGAGATGTTTCAAGTTTGCTTCTTCACATTCCTTTCTTCAATTTGTTCTCTTTATGTTCTGTTTTCAGAAGCTTTCTAATCTGACTCAAATACAAAACGCACTAGAGTTGCTGACATTGCCACAAGCTGCCCCTAAGAGTTTGGATGAAGCCAAGAAAAAACCATTTCAGTTTTGGAAAACACAGCCTGTTCCTAAATTTGGTATGTTAATGTTAATTTTAGAATATGAAAAATTTAACATTTTTTATGTAAATTTAAAATATTACTAAAAAATGTTAATTAATTATGTTCAGAATCAGCCACCAGTTGAAAGAAATTTCAGTAACTGATCCCCAGACTTCCGTGTTCATCTACTGAATACAAAAATTGTTGAGAAAAAACAACTGAAAATCGGTGCTTGCTGCAAATCTTGAAGATATTTTAATTTTGTTTGGTTTACTCATAATTTTTGTTTTCCTTTGAACATGGCATTTATTCAGATTCATGTATAATTTATGTGAACAAAGTATACATTCAGACTTGGAAACATTCTTATCCATTTGAAATATTTACTGTCTGTAATTGTCAGTATATCTTTTCACACAGATGAGGACATCAATGTCAATGAGGAAATTGAATTGGACAAGGCACCATCCGAAATTCGAGCAGAGCCTTTGAGTCTACCTGCTGGGTTTACTTGGGACACACTTGATATTGGTGACCCATTAATAGTAAGCTTACCATCATTCCAAAATATGGATTGATAGGATTCATTTGAATTAAAGTTTTATAAATGTTAGTGTTGTTAAATTTTGGTACTAAGTTTAATGTAGATGCTTGATCTTAGTCCTGATCTGGTAGCAACAAGATGATAATTATACAATATTATACATCTATATGGATGGCAGACTGGTTGAATGGTTAGAGCGTTGGACTCCAAACCTGGAGGTCCGGGTTCGACTCCTTGGGAAAGATACTTTACACCATTTTTCCTCTCCCTACCCAGGAGAGAACTGGGTATCAGCATATTCTGCTGGGGAAGAAAACCTATGGCACACTAGCATCCTGTCTACAAGATGGTGTCAAAATCATCTGCTCCACTTCATGCTACCGAAACAGGATAAGCTCCGGCTCTATAGGCTTCATATATGCCTTGAAGGAACTTTATGTCTCAATGTGTTTGAATGAAATCTACCTGCTGCAGCTGATTGTATTTTCATTTCTTAAACTGTTTAATTCAGTACTCTCGTGGCTAACTATATTTTAGTGTTAATCCAGTCAGTGTCGTTTTTATTGGAATGAATATTAAATAAGGCACTTTTTTCTTTTTGCTCTAAATTATATTTATTTTATCTTGAGATGTACTGATCTTTCTTGTAACAGCTGAAGGAGCTTTACACTTTGCTCAATGAGAACTATGTTGAAGATGATGACAACATGTTTCGCTTTGATTATTCACCTGAATTTCTTCAATGGTGAGTACACTTCCATTTATAAGTACTTTAAAGTATGATGTTCATCATCACTTACCTTTAATAGTGCTTAAAATACTTCAAGTCTCTTTCCTCCCCAACTCCCTAAATATGACTAATCGTTCTGTCATATTATAGTGTAAGGTACCCAGTGCAAAGAATATACTTCTACTCCAAAAAAAAGGGTATACATCAACTCTCTTCATTTCAGCACCAGTTTGCTGAGAAAGATAAAAGAAGAAAAACGTGGGATTTTTCCATTTACCTTTTTTTTTTTTTTTTGCCTGGACTTTGCTTCAGCCACTTTATGTTTAACAGTTGCTGATTATGTTAGTTACCAGAGCTTTAAACACATAGGCCTACATTTTCAACTTTCATGCCAAACCGCACAGTTTTCCTGTTATCATCTAACCAACAAATTAGTTTTCTGTGTTACAACTCAAGTATACAGTTTATATAGTGTTAAATGGCTTTCTGCTTTCCGGTGATAGAAATGAAACAGGCAGTCATTTTAACTACTTAGAAAGTAAAGAAAAAAGTTTCCATTAACTTTTATTATTGTTTTTCTTTCTAAGCTTACTTCCAGAATATTTTCCATTGCTAATATTTTTTTTGTCATATTTTTCAAAAGGGCTCTTCAACCTCCAGGGTGGTTAGGAGAGTGGCATGTAGGTGTGAGAGTCATAAAAAGCAAGAAGTTGGTAGGATTCATCAGTGGCGTGCCAGCTCACATCAAGATATACGAGAAGTGCGTACATTTTTTTTTTTTTTTTTTTTCAAATTTGTGTTTGAATGCTTTCATAGTGATTCAGTCCTTGGTGCTTTTCAAGTCATCAAATGGGAATGGAAGTGAATGAAAATGAGGACTAGTCTATTGAGATGATAAATCTTCCGATACTTAAGTGTTTTTGAGGACTCTGAGAGACCTGTCTATCATAACTTGGTCCTATTGATGTTCATAAACTGAGGGAAACAGTAGTATCAATCCGTTTCCCATAACCTTTTATTTTAGTATTTGTTTATGTGTAAATTTAATATTAAAAAAAAAACTTTCCTTCCCATACGGTAAAAAACATTATATTATATCTCAGGGATTTGCATGTCTAGTGCTTCTTTCACAATTATTATATTTGGAATATAATTTGTATCATTGTTGCTTTCGATACCCATTGGTAACTGAAATATTAATGCATTTACGTACATTTGTCTGCAGATCAAAGAAAATGGTGGAAATAAATTTCCTCTGTGTTCATAAGAAGCTCAGGGCCAAACGTGTAGCCCCTGTGCTGATCAAGGAGATTACACGCCGTGTTCATCAACAGGGTATATTTCAAGCGGTGTACACTGCTGGAGTGGTGCTACCTAAACCTGTGGCTTCGTGCAGGTAATTCAGAAGTGGCAATCTTATAGCATATACAATATTTCTCCCTCTCATAATTCACTGAACTTTTCAGTGGTATTTGTTCGTTTACTATAAACCGCTTTTAAACCATAGTTGACTGGAGTAACTTGAATTGATCTGTAGTTTTCACAACTTTGAACCTGAATTTGTAATGATTGGATCTCAAAGTATTGTAAATGTATTGTTTTTGTCTCCAAAATAACATTTTGTAATGTGTATTGTTGTTCGCTACAATGGTTTTATCTTGAAAGATGATTGAAAAAGAACATTGAAAATTTGTAAATACCTATCGGTCATGTGGCAAATAATGACAAAGAAAATGGTCACTTCTTCCTTTTGAAGAAGAAAAATATATTTTACATACATGTGTTTATATATGTCTGTGTCTTTAAATGACTAGCTTTATAGGCAGAAAATGAATGTGACTTTTGTTTATTGCAGATACTGGCACAGGTCGTTAAATCCACGAAAACTCATCGAGGTCAAGTTTTCTCATTTAAGTCGAAATATGACTATGCAAAGGACCTTGAAACTTTACAAGTTGCCAGATGTAAGTACATGGTTTTTAGATACACACAACATATTTGTACTCCAGTTAAGGAAGGACAAACTTGGTAGTCTGATATGTTGTTACATTTATGTTCCGGTTTATCATTTTGAAATGTATTTTCCAAAGAGAATATTTTAAAATTGTTCTTTACATGTAGCTTTATCTCTTCACCAGAACCCGAAAACACCAGGTTTCCGTGAATTAACTCCTGCTGATGTTCCTGAGGCTTTCAAGTTAGTCCGTGAGGTAAACTTAAAATATATTAATAGCACCATTATGGTTTTCAAAAAAAATTATCTGGGCTTTCATGCCACTTGTTTTTATTACAATCTGCACAGCTTTTTAATTCATAACTTCAGATTGGAATTTAGGCACCGTCTGTATTATTTAGATTGCTGTTTCTATAAGCCTTTTAAAAAAGTTTATTTCCCTCTTAGAAGTAAAAGGGATCACATTTTCCCTTCTAATAACACTCTTCACAGATAAACACACCACAAACGATGAAGTGGAAATAATTTAATGAGCCGTTCTTGGCCTTTGTTGTTAAATTTCTGTCATCAGCAATGGCATCTGTGTTGGTTTTTTTACGTTGTTTTTATTGTTGTTCATTTTTGCAATTTAAAAATGAGAAAATAGTTCAATGGTTCTTGAATATTCACTCTCAAAATCTTATATTCATGTCTTATTGAATGATGTGTTCCTGAGAACTTAATGAAAAATAGGATTGTATTTACATAATTGTCATGCTTAATCATTACACCTTATACTATTCATGTTGTCTACATTTCAAACAGGTGTATCCTGTCATTGTAGTTTTTCCAGTGTACACACTTCTAAGGATATTTTTTTTTTATGAATGCGTAAAAGCTAGGTATGAAATAGGATAGGTGGAACCAATGCAAAGTTTAGAAAAAGGGCACGATGTGTGAAAGATGCTTACAATGACAGTAGGTTCACCTGATTTGTTGAGTGAACTGAAAATAAAGAGAAACAGCTTTGGCTTATCTGTTTCCATGGGGGAAAGAGGAACGGGTTATTTTAAAATTATTTCCTAGATAAGGCACTAGTAGACCTACTATCTTCTTTGTCTTTCTCATCTACATCTTTCCACCAACCACAGTTAACCAATAATAGTAAAAGCATACGCATATTTTGTAAGCTATCTTTTTACTAGAAATTTTCCATTGGTTCTAACTTTCATGTTATAGTTTTGTGAATAGATTTGATTTGAATTTTCAAAAATATACGAAAATGATTTATGTACCCTGGGAATATGAGAGCAGATTGAAAATAACCTGCTGTGAACATAAACTGAAGGAAATTGTTCTTTGCAAAAAGGTGGATGTAAAATACACATGATTTTGTCTTTTGGGGTGAAGAAATGCAATATTCAACAGTCAAAATGTTGCACTGATTGTGAATTAATGTTCTCCTCCTTACCCCCACTCTTTTCTCAACAGCACATGGAAAAGTATGACCTTATCCCACTTTTCTCAGAGGAAGAATTCAAACATTGGTTCATCCCTAGACGGGATATTGTCAATAGCTTTGTTGTAGAGGTGAGATCGGCTTTTTAACTTATTTATATAAGTTAAACTTGACTGGTGGAATCAAGTAACTTTTCATCGTTGGATATGATTAGTTTGTATTCAGATGAGAAACTGATTGCACTATTGTTTTACATAATTATACATTTTAATGTATTCCCTATGGCAGCATCAGCCTTGAGTTTTCATTCCATAATTTATGTACCAGTAGTCAAATTTTATTGAAATTTCAACAAAATGTTATCATACAAAAGAAATTTCATAATTTTGATAAGCTGGCACATAGACTGATCATGTCAGTGTAATCTGTTTGATGTACTTTATTAAAAGTAGGGGAAAAACAATTTTTTCGGATTTTGTTATTGTTGTAATTTTTTTTACATCGTTATTTGTCCACTAATCAGTACTTCAGAAAAAGCATAATTTGATTCTCAAACGAAATCTCTGTGGAATATTTCCAATTGGCCTTTGTCTAAAGTATTTCTGAAACTGTTCAGTTAGTCCATAGCCATAGTCTATTTATTGTGTTAAGATTAGTATTAACCGCAGAATTTTTTTTTTTTAATGATTTATGAAAAATGTATCATTTTCTCAACAGACCAATGGGAAGTTGACAGATTTTGTGAGCTTTTATTCACTCCCATCGACAATTATGCATCATCCTATTCACAAGTCCCTGAAAGCAGCCTACTCCTTCTACAATGCCAGCACAAAAACACCTTGGGTGGAATTGATGCAGGATACTCTTATCATTGCCAAAAATGTATGTTTGTATAATATAGATAATAATTCCAAATGTTTACTTTTGATATCACTGTACAGTACACTACTTTATGAATGAGTGTATGGGCAGAATCAATACATCATAATGTAATTGATGGGGGTTTTGACATTGCTAGAACGTGAAAGCAACTTTTTGTTTAGTTTCTCTGAGCGTCTGTCATGCAACAAAAAGGGTGCATTTATATAATCAGTGGTAAACAACTCATTTGATCATTTGCATGTATGAAGTAGTTATCGCTTTAGTTTCGCAATATTTTATGCTTTTCAATTTCAGATGGGCTTTGATGTATTCAATGCTCTAGACTTGATGGACAATAAGGAGTTCTTGGAGAAGCTAAAGTTTGGTGTCGGAGACGGGTTCCTACAGTATTACCTGTACAATTGGAAGTGCCCTCATATGGATACAAACCAGGTAATTATATTTACAACTCAAGTATATTTTAAGGCAAAATTTGAGAAAATATCTTAACATTTTATTAACAAAAATTGGTTTCTATAAAACGGAGAGTTTATATGCTGTTGTGGTCGTGTATAATTTTTCTTGTGTCCCCATTTCTTCCAGAAATAAAGGATTCTTAGTGTTCACTATAGCTGAGTGGATCAGAATAGAATATTTAATATGTTGGTGTAAAAACGTCAATAGCAGCTAAAACCCTTACATATCACATTTGTACTTTGATTGCATTTCATTATTATATTCTTTGTCGTTCCAGGTTGGCTTAGTGTTACAGTGATGTTGAAAGGCTATGGGCTTGTGCTGAGATGAATACAGGACCTAAACTTCTCCCCCACATTATGTGATACATTATGTTTGTGTGTGTGCATATGTGTGATGGATAATTTCACAACTGTGGCAATACCGTAAGATTCACTGCTTTTTGACAAGGATGGAATGGAGATTGAGGTTTATGAGACTTGCGATTTGATAGAAAAATATGTATGATGGTTTAGAGCCATGCCAATTTTTCTTTTGTAACAGAAGTGATTTTTATGTATGAATGGTTTTTGAGAGAAAGGTAAGTGCTTGATTTTATTCTCTGTTCTGTGTGATTTGCTACCCCATAGAGCAGTTGTTTTCCTGAGTGCTGTTTTTAGCAAAATTAGTGAATGTTGTAGATGTGATTGTTATGTTTCTTCTAAATGATGCCTTATTTCATCATTTAGTTTTTTCTGTAATCTGAATGCTATTAAGCATGGTAAACTAAATTTTTTCAAGGTTCTGTTATGTCATTAAAGCAAGACAGATTTTGAGAAATTACATGTGAGGCATATTTAAGGATATTGATGATCACTTTCTCTAAATTTATGCAATGGCTTCTTTCTCTTTTATAAAACCCTTTCCAGTTTTTGCATAAGTTTTCAGGATATTCTTATTACACAAGCATTTTGTGGAAATAGATTAAATAATAGCTTTGAGAAAGTTGAATTTTTAGAATGCTATCGAAAATGTTGCTTGGTTAATTACCAGTTTTTACAAACTTCTTACTATTCTTGAAATTTTATTTAGTAAAGACTTTCATTAATTTGAAGTATAAGCAAGACAATCCAACAAATTCCACAGAGCTGCGGCTTGCATCATAGTAAACAAGCTGTTGCAATTAGCTTTCAAATTTAAACACTGAACCGCAGGCGCATTTTTGGAAGGAAATTCCCTTTGTGTTTGTCACAGTGAGGAAAAGTTTGAAAATTTACTTACTTCTGAGTAGCTTTTGTTCAAGAGAATCATAATTTTTATGTGTATTTTTGAGCTCGTCTTGGTATTTGTTTGCAAGAATGTTTGACAATATATTAAAAATGGAAGGTTTATTTATTGTGCAAACTGTGAGTTCCATATTTCATAACATAATCACACTATGTTACAAATGAATGACATGCCTTGCTCCAAAAAGGGTTGACTCTTTAGTGATGGCTTGTGGAGGATGATCTGTTTAAATGTCTGTACATGAATTTATAAATACATTTTTTATGTATGAATCAGCTCTGGGCTATATAACATGAAGCATTTCCGTTTGTCAGTACAAGGAGTCTTGAGAATTGTTCTGAAATTATTCAGCTTTTCGTCAAAAAATTTAGTGATCATATTGTGGAGAAACTGTTCTGAACCACTACTTGAAAACCAACCAATTTCAAATGATGTTTTGTGTGTGTGTATTTTTTCCTTCATTGAGATACTGTAAGGGCATTAGCATTCATAGTTTAGCCAAAGTCAACTACAGCATTTCTTGTGGATCGGTGATGAGTGCTTCTCAGTGAATGTTTGAAAGTATAAAGTTTGTTTTCTTATTGGCATTCATAGGATTGTACAGACCAGTGTATGGTAATGATGGTATCGAAGTTAACTTTAGTTTCATTGATTTGGTGGTTACAACTATTTGCTGTAAACATCTTTTATGG
Organism: Bullina lineata; assembly: GCA_039654405.1. Taxonomy (NCBI): domain Eukaryota; kingdom Metazoa; phylum Mollusca; class Gastropoda; family Bullinidae; genus Bullina; species Bullina lineata. The sequence goes on along the minus strand of JBDFRD010041091.1, from coordinate 2,742 downwards.
GTTTTCTTTTTTTTTTTTTTTTTGGTCAACTTCCATATGAAATATAAAAATAGGAATATCTTCATTGAATTTCCTGCAGTAATAGTGAAGTTGTGTTGGTCACCATCTTTATGCTTCACAGGGAGAAACAACAATTATATCAATGTGCCTTTTAAAGTGATGTAAATGGATAAAATACTGTGTAGAAACAAGTGTCCATACATGTTAGAAGAGCCTGTCCCAGACATTTGTATGAGTGTAAACAAAAGATTGTTACCTTTGCAAAAATTGGACATGGTTAACTCATTTTATTCAAGTCTAAAACAGCAAGCGTTTTTTTTAAAACTTGACAACCAGTAAGTTGACTCTTGCTTTGGTCAACACCTCGCATACATAACTGATCGAGTCACAGTCACAATCATTTTGGTCAAATGGTTTGGCTACAGGAACTGTGTAACAGTTAAATGATGGGTTAGAACTTCTGTGTCCTCAGGAAGTAATTTGCCCTCCTCTCACCCCGGTGCATATTATGTTTGGAAAGTAAACCAACAACAGATTAGAGAACCCTGTGTAGGAGTAGGAGGTGATTCAGTTTTAGTTGTCCTGATTTATGTTGCTGACAATGGGATAAACTTCATATCTGTGAGTCATGACAAAATTTATTTTTCTTCTTATAAAGTGTGGATTGAGGCAAAGCAAATTAATTGTTGATCTTTATTCACACTGCTTGTTTTAATTTTCTATTTCTATCCATGTAAGATTGTTCAGGCATATTCTCTTACTTGATCAGGTGTACAAGTACAAGTTGTAATGAGCTGATTATTATTTTCCCCTATCATCATCTTCATCATCAACCACTCTTGGATTTAATCTGGTATATTGAATATGATAGCACTACACTTTACAACATATAATAACAGTAGAAAAGCTTGATGGAATCTGCTAACTTTAGTGTTGGAAAGGCAAATCAATTCACAATTTTCCCTCCTCATTTTTGTTTTATTCTGTTGTTATTGAAGGGAAGTTTTTGGGGGTTTTGTTCCTTTTTTTTTTTCTTTAACATGTATTCTAATTCTCAGGTCACAGATCAGCTAACACTTGCATAAAGTAATTTATGGGGCATTATTAAAATGTGATTTATAGATCTGAGTTCATTTACAACAAACAAACAAAAAAACAAGAAAAAGTCTCGGAAAGCTGGCCACCCTCTTTGTAGTGTGTATGAATGTTTTTGTAGAATGGTTTCTGAGAGGATGATGATGGAGTCGTGGAAAGTCATTTCAAGCTAATAAAATCTCAGAATCTGAATTTGTTGCCAAGTTGAATAATAATTTGTATTGTTAATATTTTAAAAAAATGAAGTGTCTTGAATTTTTAAAGTGTAACCTATATCGTCATTCTCCCTTATTGGACAATATTCTTTTAAATTTGATGATGTTTTTCTCGATCAATTGGAATAATTTTGAGCACAAAGCGCGATTGTGTGTAGTTTGAAAAGTGTGCACATGCTGATCCATTATTTGCTCATTAGATCGATTGTTCAGAAGACTGCATGGTTTGTGAATGAGCACATTAAATTTTGTATCTGTTCGAAGAAGACTCAAAAATAAAACATGATATGTGAGACACTTAATGTACGAGTTTCGGCTATTGTTCTTCCATTGTTTCTCCTTGCATTATTTAGCAAACATACAGTTAATTCTTGGTAACTCAAATTTGTAGGTGCCATCAGTTTTATTTTGCTTAATTGAAACGTATTAAATGAGAAAGTTCACTTTCCACTATTTTCTCTCAAATTTTTCTTGTGTTGTATGTAACCAATTTAGTTCTCAAACATTTTGGTTACTGGTAAATCTGTTATAGAATTGTTTATACTTATACACATGTAGAACAGGGTAGTCGTCTTATCAATGGAAGTAAAAAATTGGAAGCTGAGGGCTCAATCTCTAAGTGGGTTTGTCAATCGTCAGTAGCTAACTTCCAAGTGAGGTCCGAAAAGCCAGACGAGACTATGAGGACAGTACGCTTCACATTTTTGATACCTAGATAAACCTTTGATCCTGGCTGAGACTGAACTTCACACCCTTTCTTTTTCCTCGCTTGTCCATTCTTCGACTTTTAACAAAATGGATGCTGTGTCATTAATGCTGGTTGAAATGGAGGGTCTATCAAATCCGAAACATGAATTTCAAATTGAGACTAATGTGAAACTGGTTACTCTACCAGGCCAATTAAAAAAAAAAGTCATAAATTAGCGCAATTCATTTAGCATACCGATAGTTGGTATAACTCTGCCATAAGTACTTTTCAACGCTGATTCCAAATCTGTAATTCAGAAGTAAGATTTGATGAAAACAATAGCCTGGGCCAGTTGTCTCTGCCTCTCGCAGATGACGACAGAAAATTTAATGGGTCCTTTTTTTTTTATGGGAGAAGAGAAGAGAGTGAGACGCGATTACTTAGAGTGTGTTAGTGATTCGTAAGGTAAATTGCAAGAATTTGAGATGTAGGCGTACATGAGCGAGAAACAAATCCACTCAGATTCAGCGCTTTGTTTTTTTTATTCAGGCATAAAATGATAAAATAAACGATGCCGCTTAGAACATACACTTTGGTGACATACATCCTTCAGTTCAGCCGCTTTGTTGCCTTGTTTTATTAATAATAGACCTAATGCAAAGAATAGATTCCACCCTGTGGGAAGGGGTGCCGCAAAGAATACTCCCAACGTGAGTCTGCGTGTCGTAAGAGCCGACTAAAGGA
>JBDFRD010040980.1:0-14849 GCA_039654405.1 Bullina lineata | reverse complement strand
ATTTTATACAATTTTGTGAAAATGGCCTAAAATGGCCCGTCAGCAGGGAATTTTGGGCTCTCAGCAGGGACGTAGTGTGGGAACATAAGGGAGAGGAAGGACGCGATGGGAAAGGTTAAAACAAATACACATTTAATACAATTATGTTAGATATCTACTAAGGACATGAATAAACTTAATAAAGCTGCCCCATACGAAAATAGGAAAGCCAAGCCAAGGACAGCAACGACTTATTTTCAGTGGAATTTTGTTGAAAACATTGATAAACAATTTTTTTAATTGTTTACATCTGCATAGCAACATGTGGCCTATCCACCTCTAGCGGTGTTGTTGGATCTCCTCTCTGTCTTGTCTGCTGCCATAGTTCGTTGTTGGTGAGGAGAGGAGAAAGTCTTTCCCAAGGTCAAACGCGATCATGGGAACACAGGACCCTCGGATTAAAAGCCCAATGTTTTTAATAATCTAATCATTCAGACACCCACACAACCCAAATACAAAAATCAAGACGCTTTACAAATATCATTTTCAGCTTGGCCCAGTGGTATGGCACTTGGTGAAGAGACATGAATTGTGTTGGGAATTGTACATGAAAAAAATCTGTTTAACAAATCCTTATGCCCGCAAATTCTTTCCAAACTGTGTTTTAATTTTTTTTATTTAGCCTCAATTATTGTGGCCCACTACCCTTGTAGAACAGATTTTTTGTCATCTAGATCTATGTAAAGAAAAGACAGTGCAAAAGAAAGAGTTAGGGTACAAATATCAGAAATAAATGAATCAAGATTTAGGCCTACATTTTGTCTTCTCATTTAAAAAATCATACATTTCCTTCTTTGTATAATGTATGTGGGGCACTGGGTGGTAATCCTCCCTCACGACTGACAATGTATTACGTTGTATACCTACCAACATTAAAAGAAAGTGTAGATTCAACTATTTTTTGTGTTGTTGAATCATACAATGCTTATATTCCACAGTAACCCTAACCTGAAAATTGCTCAAGGGGTGATGATATGTGAAGATTGTGAGCTGATTGGAGACATCACAGTTGGTAAGCTATCAATACAAAGATAATTCTCATCCTGATACACATGATTCATTTCAATTTTTGACTTTGATTCCCTCAGTGCCTTTAAACAATGATTAATGACATCATCTGGTTCTCCTGTGCTTTTATATCGTTTATAAACAATATTGTCTGTCTTCACTTGAATTCAGTTTGCAACATTTTAAAATAAACAGGCTGGTGGATTTATTCTCAATTAAGACATTTTTAGCACAGATGGCCAAAGAAACACTGATCTTTCTATCTGCTTTGCCATGATAGGGAACATGAATTTCCACCCTCTTGTCTTTGGAGCTTCAAGTTTATTGTCAGAAACCCAAAATAGTGAATTATGCGTGCAAGCAAAGACAAAAGACTTAGGCCCATGTTGACTTGCTTTGACTTCATGCTTCTTGATTCCTTAAGGAACATAGGGCCGCAGGCATATGTTGGCTTGCTTTGAAAAAACTGTGTGAATGTAAAGCCAGGCACAAATTCAATTTTTGTATTTGGTCTCATCAGTAAATAAAATTGCACAGTGGTATAAACTGTAGTGTCAGGGTTCACTTGACTGCCAAGGTAAATCGTACTATTTGGGATAATGAAGGCTCTTTTTCTTTGCTTGCCTTCTCCTTTTTCCATCCTGACTCAGTAGGGCTCGTCTTTGTAATCCACCAGGAACAAAGATGGGCTTTTGTTTTAAATAAAAGAGAGGTTGGGAGAGGGGCATATCAGATTCAAAACACAATAGTACTAACTGCAGTGCCCATATGTAGACTTCTTCTTGTCCTCTTTTCCCCTCTGTTTCTTCCAAGGACTGAGTACAATATGAAAAAAGAAACTTTTGTTGTCTATGCTATCTTTAAAATCAAATCGTTTTATCTCCCATTAAAGAACATTTAAATGAAGTGGACACACTTCCAAATTAAGTTAGGTATATAGAAGTACATGTCATTACAAAGCAATGAAAGCAAAACAAAACTATTCTGACTGTAAGTTCTTTTATTTTCTACACATTGATTGACAAGATGTTATAAATATTGTTGAGTCAGTTCAATTTTTTTATTTATTTATTTTTATCTGTACTTCTTATTTTAGGGTCAAGAACCATCATTCATCCAAAGGTGCGAATTGTTGCAGAGGCAGGACCTATCTACATAGGGGAGTACAACATTATAGAGGAGCTCGTTACAATATCTAATAAGTACGTCTATATAAATCTGTTCTTTTTATCTGAAAATCTTTCAAGCTGTTAAAAAGAACAAGTAACAAAACAAATGAAATTATCATTGTTAATGTACTGTTCAATTTCTATTTAACGTACAGAAAAAAGTCATAAAGAAAAAAAATCAGGGCTACAGTGATTGCTGTATTTTAAGGACTTTGACAAATCATGCACTGAAATGCCATCATAATACATGTTCTGACTATTACATGAAGGTATTGACGGAGGTTACTCTGAAAGATTAATTAGAACATTTTATAGATTATGATTCAAATGATTGAGAAAGTGGAATATGTATGAAAGAGGCAAATCTAATCACAGAATGCTTGTGGGGTAGTCTGACCTCTTGGTTGATGGTTATACATTATCATCACCGCTTTGTAATAATGGCGTGAAGTCAGTTTTGGCACTTTTGATAAATTCAATGAAAACTATTTTTTTTGCACAGATGTCTTCTATTGATGTGTGCTGTTATACACCTTTTGTGATTAAAAAAAGATATATATTGATATTGGCACATTTTTATTTCAACTTTATTTTTAGATAAAACCTGCATAAAAGGGAACTTCAGTTGCATTTTGGCATAATCCCCACCTGTGACATTATCTCGAAACAGTGACATTGTATATAGGCCTACAGGAAATTATTAAATAACTATGATGAAAGATTAGATATTGTTACTAACTTTGTAGATCACATGCATGTTTTATCAAAAGTTTAATGTAACTTAGATCAATATATCAGACTCTGAGAAAATTAAGCTTTTTATATGAATGTTTCTCAATTGTCTTTCCCAAGGTTGTCTTCAGATGGAGAGAGTGGTAAAGTTCTTATCATTGGAAACAACAACATGATCGAAGTTGGAGCCAGTATCCTTTGCTTTGTTGCTCATTTGCACAATAAATGCTTCAATCGTTTTTGGTTGGAGTTAACATGTATATATATTTATGTATTTAAATTTACATTACACTGGACATTTGTCTTGCTGTTATATATGTAGAAAATCTTGAGCATCTAATAATAGGTTCTGTTAAAAAAGAGCTGTAAGAAAAATCTTGTTTTTTTTTGTTTTTTTTTCTGATTAACTAGGTTTTTTTTTTTTAATCACTTCTTTTTTCTTTCCTTTTAAAGTGAAAAAAAAATGTAAAAGAGATGGGTGTTCTATTTTTGTGCCTAGTCTGTTAATTTGCAGTTAGAAGACGGTGCTTTGATTTTGTTACTTTACTCTTGAATAATTTGTTATTGATAACATGTGAATAACTAATAAACTATGACTTTTTTGTTGTTGTAATTTCTTATCTTGAACAAGATGTGGAAGCTGCCAGAATAGGAGACCACAACGTTATCGAGAGTAAAGGTACGGCAACACTATGATCTGTCATTACCATCTTCATCATGTTGCTGTGTTAGTAGTGGTGTTATATTTTGTCTTCACCTATCATTCCAGTCATGTGTCAAAACAGAATTAATTTTTCCCATTTTCTTTCATTGATTTTCCAAGCCACTTCTGTCTTTAATAGCAATGTGTATTGCGGTTATGGCATCTTTGTTTTATGTTTTTTTGTTTTTTTTCTCTTACTACCATGAATTAATTAGTGTCTGTCCCATCCATGCTAGAACAGGAACAATGTCAGGGGAGTAAACTGTTATTGTCTTATTATCTCTTGTTTTTGGTCATTCTCAGCAAGTGTAGGTCCAAAGGTGGAAGTTTCCAACGGCTGTATCATTGGCGCGGGTTGTGAGGTCAAAAGACCCGAGGTGCTTCCTGAGAACACGGTCATCTATGGGTCAAAGTGTGATCGGAGAACACAGCGAGAGAGACCTCCGGTAAGTAGTAAAGTAAAGTAAGTGAAGTTCCTTCAAGGCCATGAGGCCCATAGAGCCAGAGCTTATCCCAGTTTCTGTAGAGTGAAGGGGAACAGATGATTGTTACTTCATCTCCTAGACAGGATGCTAGTCTATCAAAAGTTTACTTCCCCAGCAGAAAAGGCCAGTACTCAATTTGCACTTGGGTGGGGAGAGGAAAAATGGTGAAAAGTGTCTTTCCCAAGGACACAACACAGTCACCTCCTGAATTCGAACCATGGACCCTTGGATTAGGAGTCTAATGCTCTAATCATTCGGTCACCGCGCCACTCCAGTAAGTAGTGGAATGGGAAAAATTCACAGATCCAATGTTCTTGTGAGAATATTTTCCACATATAGAAATAAAAAACTGTTGGAATCTTATATGCAGTTTCATGTGAGATTTATCAGGATATTATGAAAGTATGTGAACAATTTTAAACAGTGAATGTGCTGGGTTTTTTAAATTTTTACATGTATTTTGTCGTTGTTAATGTCGTTGAGCGTTAGGCTGTTTATGGTCTTGCTAGTCTGTTTATTTTCTATAACATAGAAATGAAGTTCAAGAGAAAAAATAGGCACCGCGTTGTAATTTTGTTTTTCAATTTTTTCATTAAAAGGTCTAGTCATGATCATCACACATTTGCTTCATGAAATCGTCAAAGTTTCACTCTCCTCAATACATGATATGAACACCATCAGCCTTCATTTAAAAAAAAAGTGGGCCTACATAAGAGCTCAGTTTGTCTTGTCCACAGTCCAGACTTTCATATTTAGCTTCCATTTAAACCAAGACTATTGCCATTTTTTTCGGCAGATAATTTTTATTACTTCTGTTAGTAAGGTGGTCTCCGCCTAAGAGCCCACTCCGGCTAAGAATACAGTGGTCATCGTGTCTCCCAAGGGGCGGATTCTTAGGCGGAGACCACTGTAATACACTGGAGCAGCAGTGAAGGAGACATGGTTTATGTTTTACTTTCCTCATTGCTGCATTTTCAAAATAAATGTCACACTTCTTGTCTCATCTGTCCAGCAGGCTCAGACCCTACAGATTGAATTCCTCATGAAAATCCTGCCCAATTACCACTACCTAGTCAAGCCCAACATGCAAGCCCGACCAGCGACCAAGAAATGATAACATCTTTTAATTATGTATATATACATATACAGTGGAATCTGCAAGAAGTCACCTCGCTTGAAGTCAACTCCCGCTTTAAGTCAACACTTGGCAGCGATCCCGTTTAGTTCCTTCTTTATTTAAGTAACTGTTTTTCGGATAAAGTCAACTGCCTCAGCGCTACTTTCGCTTAAAGTCAACACCATGTGGCCGATTTAAAATGTGAAATCATTGAAAAAGAGAGAGAAAAGTGGGTACGGTAGGGGTGGGTGGGAGAGAGTGCTTCCCCACGGCATTTTCCACAACCGTTGGTCTCGCGCAGCACAACTAGATATTATCTAGATCGAATTCACACTCCTCACTACTTCGCTGGTCGGCTGGTCTGTGATTGTTTACACAGGGGAACTCTGATCGGTCTTTCCCTGATACCTATCAGTGACGCTGGCAGCTTCTTATCAGGCAAACTTTTTTCACACTAATTGATCGTTCACCGCTGTCCATCCGAGATACCAGGGGATTTTTTTTTTCACACTAATTCGTCATAATTCGCTGTGTGTCTGAGAACAAAGAAGACCGATCAACCTTTCTCGATGTTTTTTCAAATCAAACGGGGCTGTCAAACAGACAAAAACTGCACCCTAACTGCTGTAGACAAATTGGGAGCATAAAAGTTTTTGAATAGGCTGGGGAGAATTAGAGCTTGAAGTGGTCAAGGAGTTGTCCGATGAATATTAGTATTATTAGCCAATGAAATTTTAGTACTTTGTTTCCCCAGGCAAATTTTTCTAGGTCAGTATGGATCGATAAAGACGTTAACTTGTTAGTGGCTTTGCTCAACCTTGCTTGACACATGCAGTGAAACGAAGGGACTCATTAAGTTTACAACTTCCGTTTCACCCCTTACCATTCACCGGGGTTTTGCTAACAAAGAACAAAGTTCAATTGCATCTGTTTTTATTATCTTTGGGTTTTGTCCCCTGAAAATGGATAAAGTCAACCTTGCTTAAAGCCAACACTTTTTTGTCGGTCCCGAGGTGTTGATTTTATCCGGATTCCACTGTATGTATAGTACACTAGTCTCGGTATGATATAACAATTTAATTATAAAGTGCTTTGATTATATTGGGTGAGGGGTGTAACGGCGGGCTGTTAGTTAATACAGTTATGTTTTGTTCTATTACATGTGTTAATGAATATTACCTAGCAAAGAATCGGGCTTTTCTTTAACTCGTAGGGCGAAAATTAATTTTACTTTTTTGCAGCCTTTTTATCATAGGATAAAAGTATCATTGTACAGAATTTGATTATTTTGATACAGATTGAATGCATAATATATACTTCAAAAGAAATGGAAATTTATACAAGAAATTTGAACGAGAGGCCGCGTTAGTAAAATTTGAATCATGCAGTTGTAAGATTTGGATACAAAATTAATGGTATTCGTATCAACACCAAAAAGTAGCCCCTGTGTATTTGCATAGATTGCTCTTAGACATATTTTGTAGGTTATAACGTTTTTTGTAGCATACAATTATATAACAGGCTGGGACCAAGTTACTCCTCCTTACTAGGACTTAAAGTATCCATCTCCTTATCTCCATTAAAAAAATCAAGATCACAGGACATGTTGCTTGTAAAGTTGTCTTAAGCAGTTACCCTCAACTGTCTCAACATTTCTGCATTTACTGTAGGCATCATGGTTGTTTACTTCAAATATGTGACTGAAAACAAAGGCACTAAAATACTCAAACAGTCTTGTTTCTTCAAGGTATGGCGTCATTGTATGTAGATCTTCCGATTTCCATGTAGTTTCTTTATAATTGTTGTTCGCTGTGGCCACATTTCTCATTGAAGTTGAAATGAAACATTCATCTTTTGGAAAAAGTTGAGCAGTGTTATTGTACAATTTGCAATGCAGTTCCATCTTTAAGATTAAAATAATTTTCCTGAAGCTACAGTTATGTGATATGCTTCTAGAGCAAGTGATACCAAGTTTGTCGTTAAGCAGAGTCTGTTCTGACTGATTTGAAGAATTGAAGCTGTTGAGGGTTTTTTTTTTGGTTTTTCTTGTTTTTGTTTTTTTTTATAGATTGTTAGCTCTTGTAATGATAACGATTTGTAATGTTTTGTTACGAATTTTTAGCCTCAAGCTAAGATAATAATTAAATTCATCCCTTTTTGTTCTCATTGTCAATTTTCTTGCAAAAATGTGTTTTACTACTTGGGTCTTGTGCAATTTACTGTGTAGGTGATTAATGAATGTCTGAGCCTAATTATGGTAAGCCATGTCAAAGATTTGAATGTTTGAAAAGAAGAAGTTGCGTTTTGTATGATGCATTTGTCTGCTTACATTATATTTTATTGTAAATGCATTTGAAATATGCTTGCTTTCCTTTGATTTGATAAAGAAAATTTCAGGGGTTATTACATTCATTGGGCATTTAGAAGCATGTAAATATATCAGTTTCACTGTTTTGTTTTGTATATTAATGGGAAACAATCTACTTGTACTCACTTATTACAAGATCTATTGTTATTTATAGCCCCTTATAGTTCTATTTACTGACAATAATTAGTTCAGCTTGGAGGTATGCCAAGAAAGAAATTATTCTAAATTATAAGCTTGGAGAGATCTTGATCGTAATTGAACAATCAGTTTGGAAACAATACAAAAAATAAACACTGTGACCTGCCTGCAGCTTGGTATGTCTGACAACTCCTGTCTTGTTTGTGTATCAATATTCTTCTTATTTTTTATTGTTATTGTTACTACTCCATTTTACTGGATTTGAATACTCTATGTATCTTCTTTTCAGCCCCAGTGTAGATCTGCATCATTTCTTCCTTTAGTTTGTGAGTGAAGAATGTTTCAACTGATTTCTGTCTTTGAGATCAGTCAGCTGTGTGATTTGAAATTGTTTTGATGCAGGCTCTTTATTGTCGGTTTTCCAGTCCTGTTTCTGTCAGGTCTTATGTCGCTGATGTAATTTGGAACTTCCCATAAAATTAAATACATGTATATGTATGCAAAGTGCCAGTTCTTTCAAAGAAATGGTAATACAATCCATAACACAGCTTGAGTTGAGAAGGCATTTTGCATAAACATTTGTGGGAATTAAAACAGCTGGCATTGTAATGTGTGTGCACTTGGCATTCCATAAATCAATGTGTATGCTGTTTGACTCTTGTCTTTGTTTCATTTGTTCTCATGTTTCTGATCTGAAGATGTTTCATTCACTGTGTGAGGCCTCAGTCTCTTGGCTGGACTTGACAGTGTACAGAGTTTTTGTATGTGACTAATGTGAGTGTGGTGGTGCAGTGGCAGAATGATTAGAGCATTGGACTCCTAATCCAAGGGTCCAGGGTTTGCATCTGGGAGATGACTGTGTTGTGTCCTTGGGAAAGACACTTTACACCACTTTTCCTCTCCCCGCCCAGGGGCGAATTGGGTACCAGCATATTCTGCTGGGGAAGTAAGCCTATGACAGACTAGCGTCTTGTCTAGGAGATGAAGTAAAACTCGTCCGTTCCTCTTCATGCTACCGAAACTGGAATAAGCTCCAGCTCTATGGGCCTCACTGACCTTGAAGTAACTTTACTTTAATGTGAGAGATTTGTTTCAATAGGAGAATGAAAATGTGTGTGGAAGCTCTGTTCATGAGTGAGTAAACGTGTTTTTTTGATGGACGATGTGCTTCCATTGGTAATGATAATAATATGATCTTTGTGATGATGTGTGTTTGTGTTGTGAAAGTGAAAGATAGTATGTAAACCCAAACCTTATTATGTCTGTGTATGAGCTCGGTGTAATTAATCTCCCATGTACCGGTACATGTATTTCTTTGCATTAAACGGTTGAAAGCCATTGGGATACGTGTACTTACTGTTTTTTGTTGTTTTTTTTTCTCAAAATTTTAGTTATTTTCTTTTTGCATTTCATTAATGTTCTTCTGCATTTCATTTAACTTCTATGGTGCTGGTGGAGTCTTTTGTCATCTTATTTCTTTTTTTCTTTCTTTCTTTGTATTGTTTCTTTACGAATAAAAGGTTGTAAAATGTAAAGTATAAACCACACAAAAAACTAGTATAAGAAATGTGTAAAACATGTACATGATGTATGTCATTCATGATTTGACTTGTGGGTTCCAAAAATGAAACGAACAATCTGAAGTTTAGGATATTGCGTTATAATGTAATTTGGTGTGAAATGTTTGTTATACTTGTACCAAAAACATCAGTAGGTGAGCCAACACTGTGGCGCCCAAACGGTCTATAAGACTAGCATACGGGATGGATAGGATTACATTGTACCGGTACTTTCAAAGTCGGGGTTGTTTGAGTCTTATTTTGGCACCAGCCTACAAGCGAAGTGTGGTCCCTTCTGTTCAGTGGTAAAAATGATGACCAGATAGTTTTACTACTGAACATCCCTCTAGCAAACAACGACAACCACCCTATCATTAGAGAAGAAGTGGAAGCAACTGTAAAATCACTGAAAACTGAAAAGGGGGAAGTCGGCAGGAATGGAAAATATCCCAGCGGGGCTGATTCAAGCAGTAGGAGAAGCAATGGTCAGTCCTCACAACCATCTGCAACAAGATGTGGCAAACAGGGGTCGCCAACAACATGGACCAAACCACTGATCATCACCCTCTCCAAGAAAGCCAACCTACAACAGTGCCAGAACTCCTGCACGATCAGCCTCATAAGCCATGCTTGCAAAGCCATGCTAAAGATACTGCTAAACAGATTGAAGCCACAAGTGGAGAAGATCATTGCAGAGAAACAAGCAGGTTTCAGATCAGGACGCAATACAACAGAATAAATATTTAACCTCGGGATACTGTGCGAGAGGTAGCCTACCTTCAACACCAGCTAGACCTCTACACATTTTTGTAGATTTCAAGAAGGCATTTGACGAGGTTATATAACATCAATGCCAACCTGACCCGAGTTGTACAGAACCTCTACGACAAAGCCACCAGCGCAGTCTACTTCAACAACAACACAGAAGACTGGTTCAGAACCACGGTCGGACTGAGGCAACGCTGTTTGCTCTCACTAACTCTCTTCAACATCTTTCTGGAAAGAATCATGACTGGCGCTCTTGAAGATCACAAAGAAACAGTCAACATCAGAGGCAGAGCAATCACCAACTTACGTTTTGCCGACGATATTGATGGTCTAGCAGGAAAAGAAGAAGAGCTGGCTAACTTAGTGAACAAACTTGATAAAACCTTTAGAGCTTATGGCATGCAGATCAGTGCAGAGAAGAGCAGACTGATGACCAACAACACCAGTGGCATCAGCACTGACATAAGAGTGGATGGCCAGAAGATAGAAACTGTCCACAGCTTTAAATACCTGGGAGCTACATGTATTTTGGCAGATGTGGGATCCAAACCCGAAGTACTCTCTAGGATTGCACTGACGACAACAGCACACACAAAACTAAGGTACATTTGGAACGACCGGAACATTGCACTCGGCTCAAAGATCAGACTGATGCGTACCCTGTTGTGACATCAATATTTGTACTCTCGTATGCATGTGAATCGTGGACCTTAACATCTGAGATAGAAAAGAGATTACAGTCAACTGAGATTATATATTTTCGAAGACTACTGGGTATCTCCCACCACGAATATCGCGAATGAAGAAGCTCGGAAGAGAATTAGAAAAGGCGTTTCTTGACCTTGGTCATAGACGCGTTCAGATGGTACGGCCATGTCATGAGATCATCAGGACCTGGGCTTGCCAAGACATTCCTGCAGGGCACCGTGCAAGGAGTGAGAAGGAGGGGCGAACAGAGGAATAGAATAGATGAGAGAAAAACATCTCAGAATGGACAGGATTGAGGTTAAGGGAGACAACCAGGAGGTCTAAAAACCGAGAGGATTGGAGACTGCTGATTGTCAGATCACTTGTGGCACCCAAAAGTCTACAAGAGTACGGGATAGATAGGATATGATAATTTTACTACGGACCAACGTTTTTCTATTTCTTCCTTATCTTTCTTTGTTGTTGTTTTGAAATTAATGAAATGATGAATGCAGCAAACATTCACATATTAAGTGTTTAGTGCCAACCACAGACAATCTCAAGTTCCATCACGTTGGCCCCCACTTAATTAAAATGACGGCATCACGCGTCAAAGCTTGACACTTTGCGAAATGAGTAACATGATTATGCACTGATCAGGTAGATCCAGAATATTATTGAAAAAAACTTCAGGAGAAAATTCAAGACGATGGCGGATCTGCATAGCGCAATGTTAGCGTCTCATCTTGATGATTGATGAATTCATGAGAGAGGCGAGAATTACTTGGGTAAACCAGCCAAGAAGTCAAGAAGCGGTACAACGCATCTTCGTCCACTTGGCCTAGTGGTATCCTTTTAAGTAGGGACATAAATGTGTAAACAGAGTGTGATAAATTTGTAAAATAGGTTACATATTCTCTCAAGTTACTGTGTTGTTGCTTCATTCGGCTATTTTCATGCTAAAAACAAACAACAACAACAACAACAACAACAACAACAAAAAAACACAGCGTTTTGGTCTCAACATTTTTATCGTTTGGCTATTTTTTTTAATGTATTTTGGCCTCAAATAATATACATGATTGGCCACTACTTCGCCGATGTAAACAAGGGGGAGCACACTTCGCTGGGTAGGCTAGCAGTCACACAGCTAGAATCTACATCTCCAAGCTATTCTAGATCCAAATTATAGATATCTAGATATCTATCTAGATCTAGATCTTCTAGGCATAATCTATCTAGATATATTCTAGATCTAGGCCAAGTAATTTTAATACAATCTAGAGATCTAAGATCTATAGCCTATGAATTCTAGATCTAGAATATATCCATGTAAAATTGTAGGGCCTAGATATTAGATCTATCACATCCTATAGATCCCATAATCTATAGATTCTAGTAGCCTATGCCTATAGATCTAGATCTAGCTCTAGATCTATATAGTCTGTGCCACTTCGATTCGGACCTAATAAATTGTGTTTACATTCAACCAATAGGCATGAAATGCACCGGAAACTATCGTAACGCAAGTACTTTACATGGTCCTTTCGAACTGTACTACTCACCAGATCAGAAACTGTAGTTTTATAGAATTGACACAATGTTCACAATGCACATTGATAAAAGTCCGAGAGGTAATAGCCATTTTGTAACTTTTTGTCACTTGTCTAAGCAACTTTTGACCTCGTAGACTCAATCATTATGTTGCCAGGTAGCAAGATTTTCTGACGTTAATGCAGTTTTGCAGGCGACAATGCAATTTTTTTAGGATTTTGTTCAGAATTTGACATTTCCGAATTGTCTTTTGTCGTTCCAGCAACAGACGAACGGCACATCAGTGACATCGTCAATTCTTGCGTTACCCCCCGCATTTTCTTTGTGCTTTCTTTGTAAACTTGTTGTGTCACTTCCGTCTTGTTGGTAGATTCTATCTAGATTATCTAGATCTAGAATCTAGTGTGAAATGGCGCCAGTTTTAACACGCGCGGGACAATTCGGAATTCCTTTTAGTACATCTACGAAGTCACATTTACAGTTTAGACTCTGTGAGTGGTACGTTTCAAAACGACCAGGCAAAATACTTGCGTTACGATAGTTTCCGGATCTAGAATCTAGAATATAGAAGTATAGGTCCGAATCGAAGTGACACAGACTAGTCTATTAATATTATTGTAGACTCTAGAATCTAGGCTACATTCTAGATTCTAGATAGCTCTAGAGTCCAGATTAGGATCAGTGACACTTATAATTTGAAGTAAAGAAGGATTACCTTGCCATTGTCATTATCTGGCAGCTAAAAGTTTCTTTTTAAATTTGTATTTCCCATCCTCAAAGTCAAAAAGAACTTAGAGGAAACCTGTTATTGACGTACGTGTACACTACGCCGCCATGACACCAACCGGCCCACTGCTTGCCATAAACAAGAATTGACATCAAATGGGCGACTTTTAAACAATTTTTGTTTACGATAGGACGAATTGTATAGATCTAGATTCTACATAATATTTTAAAGATGCATACAATATTTATTGAAAGACCCTTAAAAAATAAGACCTAACAGTATAGCCAAAGCGAGAGTATCAAACTACATGTTTACGACAGTCGCAAATAAAATTATCAATTCACTTCAAAGCAAGATGGCTGATGATGTACACGTACGACTCTGCTTACAAGACATTGTGAAGTTAGAATTAGAGGCGAAAGCGATCATTCAGGTAAATATTCACCTCATTTCACTTGGCCCATAACCCTCCAGGGTTGAATGCTGCACCATCTGTTTCCACCTGTGTCGGCGATCATAGATTGTTTATCTTATTTGGGGCGATGGTTTCTCCTGTCCACTCCGCATCCGCAGTAGCAACGTTATTTAGGCTATTATCCATCTCTTCTTCTGTCCCCCTCGTCGTCTTTTCCCGTGTACCGTTTCATGGGAGATGGTCTTTGACATTCCACTTCCTCTGGTGATATGGCAGTACCAATTTAGCTTTCTTTTCTTTACAGTGGCCAGTAGCCCTTCATAGCATATAGGTGGCGCACTTGCTCGGTGATGATCTTGCGCACATCCTTGTTTGTCAAATATTCTTCTGAAACATCTCATTTCTACTGTTTGTTCCTCAGTAGTTCCGCTGTTAGCGTCCATATTTCAGATGCATACAGAAAGACTGAAATGACCAGTGCATGTAGAAGCTTCAGTTTGGATTTGAGACTGATGTGTTTGTCTCTCCACTTCATAAAGAGAGGTTTCTGCGGTTTCAGTCTTGCCACTGCTGTTGCTGTTTGAGCAGCTCTACCGAGAATTTCAGTCTTGGAGCCGTGGTTGTCAAGGATGACTCCTAGGATTTGAACTGCTTTAAGTATCTAGCTCTTGACCATTGACTGATCTTTCAATTGGCTTTGTGCTGTTTTGTCTTCTCAGCACTGATCTCCATGCCAAATCTGGAACATGTTTTATCTATGTGGTCCATTAGACTGGCCAGCTCTTTTTCATCTCCAGCCAACCCATCAGTGTCATTTGCAAACCGTAGGTTTGTGATAACTTCTCCTATGCTGACTGTGCCATGGTGATTTTCAAGGGCCTCCGTCATTTTATGCGCTCCAAGAAGACATTGAACAGAGTTGGTGAGAGAGGAAACATTCATGGATAGCCCTGACGGACCCCAACCGATGTGTGAATATATAGTCTCCAACTGTGCCCTGAACAAGTACCGCTCTACTGGTCTTTGCATACAGTTGCTTGATGATTTTTTTTGAGGATGTCAGTCACAGCTTCTCCTCCATGCTTAATCAGCTCAGCTGGTATGTTGTTTTACCCTGCCGCTTTTCCGTTTTTCAATGATTTTATTGCGGCCTCTGTTCCCGTATAATTGGTAATTCATCGTCGTTTGAGGATTTCTGGCATCTACGTGTCTCCATGGATTTGATGGTTGTAGAATTCTTAGCAGTACTCACTCTGCCCATTTGTCGGCAATCCTGTAGATGTGCGGTCCCGGCAGCCATGTTGGACTGGCGAGACTATTCGATACTCTATAGCCTACTCCACATTCAGCAGTGGTATCCAGCCCCGTAAGGTAAGAATG
>JBDFRD010040869.1:0-14851 GCA_039654405.1 Bullina lineata | reverse complement strand
TCTAAGATGCTTCCTAGGTATGTGAATTCCTCAACTTCCTCCACTTGTGTATTCCCTAAGTTGACCTCCAAAGCAGACACTTTTCCAGTCTTCATTATTTTGGTTTTTCCAGGATGAATCTTCAAACCTATTCCCTCTGTGAGCTCGTTAAGTTGGTCGGTCTTTGCTTGCATTTGTGCTTGACTATGAGATATCAGTGCTATGTCGTCTGCAAAGTCGAGGTCGCCTAGCTGTTGCCACATTGAAAATAATAGCAAGTGTTGTTTAATTGGATTTTGCCCACAGCTTCTCTCTAGAAATGTTGTCTGACCACCAGATGTTTAGAATGTAGTACTAACGTCTTTTGATGGAAAGACTGCAGCTTATCCCCAATGCCACTGGTCACTCTCCAAGGTTGTTAGCCAAATAGAAGGATCAAATATTGTAAAATTCATCTGAAAGGTGAACTGCTGCATTGTCATTTCATGTCATTATTATATCTGATCTGAGAAGTTTCTGTGGCTTAAGTCTTCAATTTTAGAAGGTTTAAAAGACAAGAAATATAAATTATTTTTGTTGTATTCTATTCTTCGGATAAATGGGAAGGATAGATATTTTCTTATTCATGATATTCAGATCTCAAAATATATCATAAAATTTCGACACATCTCAAATTTAAAGAAGAGAGGTTCCACATAATAAAAAGTAGAACAAAAGAATTTGATTCTGATAGAAAGCATTAACAAAGCCTAACATTTGACATCACTTGAATTAATACTTGCTTGAACAGCTTAAAAGCACAGTAGTTTCACTCGGTTTGTACAGATCTTTAAAATTCCTCAAGTTCCCTCCTCCTCTTTCCCATCCTCACCTTTCCTCTCTACCCTTCACATGGTCATTTGTCTTACAATAGTTCTAAATGTTGGTTTATGCTGTATTTTACAATATTTAATTCTTGTACTGATTATTCTTTAAGGTGGTCTGGGATTAAGGATCTGCTTCTGGACAGGCACATTTTTTTGTTACACAGACATTTCTTTTCTTTATAATATGTGATCTGTTTCATTTGATATGCATGCTGCTACTTTATTACAGGCAATCATTTCCTTTCTATTATAATTCACTTTGTGCCAGTCCTGTTGCACCCCAGAATCTTCTGTCATATGACATCTGACATTAATTATTCATGGTTAACACTACTATCAGGTAGTTGCGGTCAAATGAAATCTAATAGTTTAAATTGTCACTCTCATTGGCTGTCATTATTCAGAAAAAGATTATTTTGTTTCCCATCACTTGTGTTCAAAGTACACTTACTTCTCACGTCATTGCATCCCAACATTGTTTACTATTTACAGTTTACACTGGTTTCTCCATTCCTTTTGCTATAATCATGCTGTGCCTTCTTTTAGAAGGATAATATACTAAGTGTAAATTTTTTCTCCCAAAGGATCTGTTGTTAAACAGTTGATGAAAATTATTGACAGTGTTACTGTCAAGTAGAGTAATTAAGAATGAGCCAAATCATATCAGTTTCACGTTATATGTCAAAATAGAAGAGGACATGCATCAAAAGTTGAACTTAATTTTGGATAAGTTTGGAATATTATTTTTAATGTAAAGCCTTATCACAGTCAGAGCCTTGATCCCTTGGTGAAAACCTGAGAGAAATATATCTTGTTCTCCCTCACTTTTCCCCCTGCCCTGCATAACCCATGAGGTCATGAAAAGAAAATGGATGGTAACAAAAGCATGTGTTTCTAAATGATGGCTTGACTTGCCTTATATAATATGAAGTATTTTGTTTTGGTGCAGGGTTAATAATGTTTGTGATTTGTTTTTGCACAGTGAGAAATGCTTTCATTTAAAAAAGTAGTGTTTTATTGTCTTTATTCCTTATGTCAAAATTTGCTTTTGTATACAGTTAAAGTGCAAAGAAAAAAGAAGAATAATAAAGAACAGCATTAATTATTGATGTGTACTGATCTTAAAGTTTTTTGCATTTTTATTGTACCAACATTTCACCTTTTGTAGTAATTTTTTTCTGCTTTAACTAACTCCTAACTTTATTTAATTTTATGATCAAAACTCATAAATAATTAAGAAAAGTAAAAAAATTCCTCTTTTCGTGTTTGAACTTGCCAAAGTTTAGTCAAGGTAAAATTTGTCAATTTTTTATCCTTTTGTTATTTTTAGAGCTGCACAGTTCCTGAAGGTCATAGCAGACCAGCAAGCTATGCAAGATTCTCAGAATCTCTCCATGAACCTTGCTACTCAAAACAAAATCAGAGACACCCTCAAATCTCGGCTTGCTGAAATTCAAGTAAGTTTTCTGATGAAAACCCCACCGTTGTCTTGCTTTTCCAAGGCTCTCTGAAAAGGCTATATTCCGTGAGTATATTCCTTGCTAAATGTATTGAGGAAGAAATTTGCGCTGTTTTTTTTCAAACTAAAACAATTGTTCTATGTCTGTGATCCTCTGATATGAAAACTGCCTTAAAGAAATGTTGGTAGCTGAGTAATTAGGCTTCCCCATTTGCAACCGCATGTATATGAGTTTAAATTCTGTACTCAAATGTTTTATCTTTTGGAAAGACTGCACATTTTTCCTTTCTCCTTCAACTGACAAGCATCATGTATGAGATGTGACGAAGCACATTTCCTTTTTTTTTTTTTTTTTGCAGATTAGAGAAACTTGAGTGTTTAAGGCGAAAGAACTCAAAGAGTTACAAATAGTCAAATAATACTTCACATACATGAAACATAAAAAAAAAATAGTTATATAATAAAAAAAAGCTTCTTTTACTCCACAGGGTTATGATGAGCTGCTTGCAGATGTGGTCAACATTTGTTTGAACATGTATGAGAAAGACATGTATCTGGAGCCAACTGAGAAACACATGTTGGTGAAGGTAATGCATGAGGCTGTGCTTTGGGTGGAAAGCAAAAGTCTTAACCATTGAATTCAGTCCTTGCTGTCTTTTCTCAGAACAAGGAGATTACTCTCTCATCACATTATAAAATGCATCGATGTAGAAAATTATTTTGTAAGATTGTTTCAGCAACAAAGAAATGCTAATTGCTACTCCTGTTATTTTCTTGGAGAATTTCTGAATGATAATCGAGGTTTGTCTTGAGCTCTTTCTCTGCTGTTCTCTTCTTGCTGTTTGATCTTCTCCTCTGAGTCCTGTGCAGACGAGAATAGGCGATGCTATTTAGGTCTATTTGTATTACATGGCCATTTAAAATTAATTGTTATGTTAAAAACATACAATCCAACCACATAGTAAATGTAAAACTGTTGTCAATTTTATGGAATTGCAATAGCAAAATGACATGTCAGATTTATTGAATTATTGAATTTATTTTGAATTATATAGTATTTCTTACCTGCAAGTGTTAAAACTTTGTGGGAAGATAATGTAATATGCATTTTGTTTTGTTTTGTTTCAGGTTATGGCGTTTGGGCTTTTTATGATGGATGTCGAGAAAGGCCCAAATATCTACAGAATGAATGACAAAAAGAGGCTGAACTTGGCTAAGATTGACAAAATTTTGAAGGTAGATGAATTGTATTATTGCTGATCATGATGTGGGTCTTTTTCATGTTTTTTTTATATGGTCTTATCAATTTGGTTTTTAAATTGAAATATTTCACTGGCTTTGTAATCAATTATGGATAATTCCTCTGTAACAGTTTACTCCTGCATTCTTCTTCTGTATCCTCAAACTCCTCCCCCTCCTCTGCTTCTTCTTCATTATTGTTTTTTTTCTTATAATTGTTAGTTGTTCTTGTTGTTCTTATTTCATCTCCTTTTTAATTGCAAGTTTAACTTATAATGACCATTTTCCCATTGAATGTAAAAAAGGAGATGAAAGACTTGAAAAATCTCTTGTTCATGATCGGTGTTTGCTAAAATCAACATTCCTTTTTCCTCATCTAGGAGCTAGAAATGGTGCCATTGTACGGTGATATGATGATTGCCCCATACAATTACATAAAGAACGGGCCCAACTTTGACCCGTCCAAATGGCCATCCTGCGAGTCCAGCCACTTGAGCCCCCAGTCCAACTTGCTGGGGAGTCTGGAGATGATCAGGGAAAGACATATGCATTACATCAGTCAGCTGGCACGGCACAACAATGAGGTGTGTTTTGGTTTAGACAAAAACAAAATTCTGCTAATGTAATTAAAAGTAAAAATTAAAGTAGTAGTTTAAGGTTATTACATTAGTTGTTTAAGACAGATGTTATTGTGTATAATGCCTGATTCATAAGTGAAGCATTTTGATTACATGATTTTTGATGTCTGCTAAGGAAAAAAAGTTTTAAATATTTTTTAAGATCGCCTGTCGGAATAATGCAAATAAAGTATCATTTATAATGATAATTCCACATGGTTTTTACCCGGGACCACTCGACTCTGTGTGAAAGATGCTAGCACTGAACTGCCTTGTGGGAATAAAATGAATTGTTCTCAAAAAAAGTAAAAAAAACGAACAATGGTCTTTGCTTTGTCAAAGCATGTATTGATATCATTCATGTGCCTTTTAGGTAACAATCATTTTACGGGAAACAAAGAGATCAGATGAGGAGAACAAGGAGTTGACTGACTTGGCTTTTAGGGGGCTTCACCTGCTTTCAAAGTGGACTCAGCAAGTCATGGAACTGGTATGTGCATATAGTGATTCCTTTTTCAAAATTAAATATTTGTTGTAGCTGTACTCTTGAGCATCATCATCATTGTCTTCCTCATCTTTGGTTACTGATTTTTGTTGTGCTATCATTCTTTGAGAGCTGACTTTATTCACTTGAAGATCATGTCTGTATTACGTGTTAGAGATAAGGATTTACTTGAGTAATACATTTTTCTTTATGAATTCATTTATAGTTATGGAAAGAGTGGAAATCAAATGAAAGATGGAAATGAAAGATCTGTACAAGAATAGAGATACTGAATGAGAACGTTTGTTTGTCCTTATTAATTGTATGTTGATCTTTCATTGTTTATTCCAAATGTTTTCACCATTGTCTTTCTTCTGAACTCCAGTACTCTTGGAAGCTGATGAATCCAACTGATCCCCATGCTAACAAAGAATGCCCTGATACAGCAGAAGAATATGAGAGGGTAAGAATACTGTGATCTCCGCCTAAGAATCTATCCCTTGGGAGACACGATGACTGTGTTCTTAGCCGGAGTGGACGGATTTAAAAGAAAAACGACGTTTGCATTTAAACAACGTAACTCAGACTGGGGGACTAAATAAATGGTCACTAACAAATTAATGGAGCGTCATTACTGTCCAAATGAATCTGTGATCGGGGTTTCGGAGTCACACGACGTCAAGAGTATGGGGATGTTGAATGTGTTGGTTGGAGAATAGGGGTGGAACACAACAAAAAAGCGTAGATCTTGCCAATTTTGACTGGTCTTAGACAGAGGTAGGGAATGGAACCGGATGGGCACGGTTCAAGAGGATAGGCCGAACGCATCAACGCAAATAGGCCTAAGGGAACAAAACAGGGGAAGGGAGGGCTTTGCTTTCCGCCACGGCTACGGCCTGCCCTAGAACAAAAGCAGGGCGGCTGACAATATTCCTTTGGTTTAGGTGGCGGCTGCTAAAAAAAACAATCGGGTAAGAAGACCATATTCTTAGACAGATTTTGTAGTTGAAAGCAGTCTTTGACGCCTATAAATTATATCAAAAAGAATCCGCTTCACAAGAATGACGGGCTCTTAGGTGTATCGGGTTCTTAGGCAGTGGGCTCTTAGGTTTTCAATAATGTGTTAGTTGGAATGATTGCTTTGATACTTTAAAACTTTGCTTATCTTCTGTTTCGGCACTCTTGTTTCAAATTTCCAGCTGTTTTTACAGGCAGCTGTAACAATGCTGTAAATTTTTGTATAATTTCTTTATCATTCGTCAGAATGTCCAAGAGACAATGATTACACATTAAGCATTAATGTATATGCTTTTTTAAGTAAAGGTGTCATTACTGAGGTTTATACAATTATTCTTTATACTATATTCATCTACATTTGTACTTTGACAACGATGACTTTATTTCAATGTGCAGGCCACTCGATACAACTACAGCAGAGATGAGAAGTTTGCTCTCATTGAAGTCATTGCCATGATTAAAGGTCTGCAACTTCTAATGTCTCGGATGGAAACAGTCTTCATGGATGCAATTCGCAAGCACATTTATGCAGAGCTACAGACATTTATTCAGCACTTTCTCCGGGAGCCTCTCAGGAAAGCCACAAAGAAAAAAAATGATATTATCAGAATGTAAGTGATATATTTTAAGCACTGATGAAATGAAGGATATTATGAACATCGACCTAATATCTGTGTATCTGTTCTTTGTGCCACTATACTCATTATTAATAACTTATATGATTATATTTATTTTCTCTTTTATTTTGATATAGACTCCTACTGGCTATTTGACTTAATTTTCTGGACTTGTAACAGAAGCTTGCGGAGTCTGAAGCATTGATATTGTGTCCTTTGGAAAGACACTAAATGATTTTCCTTCTTCCTACCTGGATGCTAGTATATTGTGCTGGAGACATAATTTACAATAGACTAACGTTTAGCCTTTGAAGTGGTCTAGTATCAACTGTTCCACTGCACACCATTGAAACTAGGAGAAGCTTTTTTGGCCACATAGGCTATGAAGTAACTTTGTTTCTTTTCACGGTCATGAAATATTTGAACTGTCCAAGTTTTTTTAAAAGCTTTGTTTAGGAAACATGAAACACATTTATTAGAGTTATGGAGCAAACTGTTATAAACTTTAGCAGCTGTCATTACTTCAGCTGTAGAATATAGTTTTCCTTACAAATTAAGAAATGCATTTGATTTTCAATGTTTTACAGAATTATTAATGTATTAAGTTTTTCATAGGGTGCTCTTTGTTTTGTGAAAAGGGGTGTGATTGGTTTTATTAAATGTGCACGTAAAAAAATAAGTCTGTTACTAATAACATGCTGTTTTGCTCATGAAATAGTTTTGGGTATTATTGTTTGGTTTATTAGTCAAAGTAAACTGAATGAATTATTGCAGCATCATCATGTCAGTCCGGGACACATGTGTGGATTGGCTTAGAGGGACAGAACCTCCAGATGACCCTGCTTTGAGTGGAAAAAAGGATTCAAGTGATGGCTTTCACATTGAAGTACCACGCAGAAATGTTGGCCCTTCTTCCACCCAGGTTTGATTCTCTTTCAGACCACCTTTAGAAAAATGAATAGCAGAATAATAAAGGAACATTGTTACCCATAAATAGCATCATCATTTTGAATGAATGACAAATAATTTTTTTCCATTTAACATTCCACTTAATTGATAATGATTCCAGCTGATGAAATATCCCATTTTGTAAGGAAAAAATCAATACTGTTTTTCTGCAAAAATCTAAAACATGGATCGGATATAGATTGAGCTCTAACTGTCTAAATTGTACTATTTATTAAATTTGCTGATGCAAATTCAAGCATGAACGTAGCCTTAGCTTGATTTCATTTTTTCTTCTTTGTTTTAGTTTGGTTGGGGATGGGTGAGGATAGAGGTTCTTTTAATTGTGAAATAAATGTGTGTCAACAGCAGTTGATTTTTCTTCCTTGTCTTTAAGCTTTACATGGTGCGGACCATGCTGGAGTCGCTCATAGATGAGAGAAGTGGTGGAAAGAAGAGCATGAGGAGAGAGATGGATGAGCAGCATGTGGCTATTATTGAGAAATTTCATCACAAGTCTTTCTTTTGGAACTATCTTCTCAACTTCAATGGTAGGTTTGGAGAGCATGAACTTTCAAATGATTTTACAGTTGATTTCCTCTCTCCGCTCCACTGTATTTTAATGAAAAAAAAAAAGAAAAGCCAAACGTGAATACTTAATATTAATTTTTGAGGATTATTTGTTAACATGAAACGATAGTATAAAAGTAAGTTAATTTTCTATTAATATGATTGGGTTTTCAGATAAAACAGCCATAACTATAGCATATTGAGTATTATTGAGTACATTGTAGTTAAAATCATATTAATGTGATATTTTTATATTCACAGCATCTCTCTTTAACTGCTGTGACCTATCTCAGCTGTGGTACAGGGAATTTTTCCTTGAACTGACTATGGGGAAACGAATACAGGTAAGGCAGATTTTACTCTCTTTTTTTTTTCTTTGTTGTCTGTATGAAGGATTGACTCCTTTTCTCATAGGCTGTTCTCATCTTGCAAATTGAAATTTTCTTAGATTTGGTTTGTAATCAGTATTGAGTTAAATTTTATAATACCTTCTTGGTTAAGTTTTTTCATTTGTTTCTGATAATAGCTCACTTTAGACAACGGAAAAGAAGTGTGTATTTATGGTGATGATGATAGTGATATTATACAAATTAAAAGCACGAACTATTACTAGTGAATGTTTACAGCATTAAAGGAAAGTAGCAAACACAACCCAGTGAAGCTATCCTGTAAAAATTATTTATTGAGCATTTAAGGAGTGAGATTTTATATATCTATCTTTTATTATGTTTTATTTTTTATTCTTGTTTTATTGGAAAGAACCCTGAATTTGTTGATCTTCATTATATTCAATATTCTTTTTTTTTTCGTTAATGAATTCTGCATGAAATTTTACTTCCTTTCTAGTTTCCAATTGAGATGTCTGTACCATGGATCTTGACAGACCATATTTTGGAAACCAAAGAGCCATCCATGATGGAGTGAGTAATGAAAAAAAGCAGTCTGCCACCTTCTTAGTGTTTTTTTTTGCTTTCAAGAACAAAAAAATTCTTTCTTTCAATTCTCCCTGTTAATGTCAGTTACCTTGCAGTGCTAAGCCTACACAACTAAAAGATTTTGATTTTCAATTTGAGTGTATAACATTGTGCTTAAAAATTCTTTATTTAGATTTACTGTGGTGGTGTTAAAATATTATGGGCTGTTATGTATTACATTTCTTATCATTGTAATTGGTAAACATCTTTAAACCAACTAGTTTGTGATGTTTTCCACTTGTCAGGTACATCCTGTATCCCTTAGACCTGTACAATGACAGTGCTCAGTATGCTCTCATGAGGTTCAAGAAACAGTTTCTCTATGATGAAGTGGAAGCCGAGGTATGTTTGTATTACCTATTTTATTTGTAATCACTTGATTAGATTGACGTAGTAAATAAGTTTTCAAGTGAGATTGATGTGAAGGTGTTTCTTAGATAGGAATTTTTTAAAAGCTTGTCTTCATAAGAAATAATTGACTACTGCTAATCTGCATTCATTTATCAGTATTGTTTTGAATATTCTTTTAAACTGATGTCTTTGCATGAGTCATGACTGATATAAAGGGATGAAACTCTCTTTCATTATTTTCTGTTGTTGAGTTTGTGTATGTTTGTGCGTGTGCTCTGTGTGCATATATGCTTGCTTTTGTGTGTGCCTGCCAGTGATTTTCTGGTTTTGATTTTTGTAAGTTTATCCATCATTATTTTAAATTTGATATAGATGGAAGTTATTTATGTATTGACTAGGCCTTTGATTGTAATGCATTTTATAAGATTATACTGAATTTTTTGCTATTTGCACAGGTCAACTTATGCTTTGACCAGTTTGTCTTCAAGCTCAGTGATCAGATTTTTGCCTACTACAAACATTTAGCAGGAAGGTAGGTAAAAACCACTTTGGTCAATGAAATCATGTCAATTTACTCATATCATATTGGTTTTGCTTTTTGTTGTTGTCTGGTTTAGTGACCAACTACTTTATAATATTCATGTTGGGTTAATGTATGGAAATAAGGTTTGGACTCATTATTTACATTCTTTACTGAAAAAAAGTTATTTTCATTCACATGGAGTGATCCTTTTAAAACCCTTCTGCTGCTACTTTATAATAAGTCTAACAATGTAAATACTAGAAATGCAAAACCAATTAATAACTAGTTCCAATAATGGATGGCAGTTTTTTTCATTATCACAAAAAATCGAAGTGTTGTAAAACCTATGATACAATGGTAATTTCCCAAAGCATTTTATGCATGCCTCATTTTTATGAAATGCATCGTGCATTGGAGCACATTATGAAGTGGTAAAAGGGAAGATGTTTGAAAACATCAGAACTATGTTGGAAATTGTTCAATCAGAATTTGGCTTTATCCATATTCTTTCCTTTAATATTTTTAATCAATTTCTTTTCCCCTTTAATGCTGTTGAGAGAAATCTGTATATCCCAAACGTTTCAGATATTCATATTTGCTGTTTTTTTCTTTAAAGCATAATGCTGGACAAGCGTTTCCGAGCTGAGTGTGTCAGTGGTGGAGAACGAATAAATTTTCCTGTTGCTAACAGATACCAGACACTTCTGAAGCAAAGACATGTTCAGGTATGGAAGTTCTATGAAATACATGAAACCTGAGAAATAACAGGGGACTTGAAAAGATATATTCCTGTGGTTCACAAGCATTTTAGCTACATCATACTTATTTATGAGTACACTTCTCCTTGAGTTTTATTTTTGTACAAGGTTGGAATTTTATGTTGGCTAAAAAAACAGAAAAGTCAATATTGTGGGAAATAAAACTCTGTAATTTTCATCTTCATTTTTTAAGCTTCTGAACTGGCCTACAGTCTTGAAACTCGGTCTATTAATACCTGTGACCACGTTATGAGATAAGGTCCATTTAATTCAAGAGACAGTAATTCACAAATGTTAAACGTCAATAGAATGGAATATGAACTTGTACAGATTATTTGTTTCCAATAAAACAGCCTTCAAGTGCTGATTCACGTAGACCTTGTTATGCTGTCTTAGTAATACGTTGCAATGTAGTCTGGAAAAACGCTACAATGTCTGATTTGATGCACAGTTTCTTTTTCATCATCACATTTTTCCTTAAATTGCCGACATCACCATATAAAGAATATTCATAATTGAAAATTTGTGAATTGTGTTAATTATTCTTTAAATTGATTATTCTCCACAGTTGCTTGGTCGTTCAATTGACCTGAATCGTTTGATCAGCCAGCTGGTCAATGGTGCTTTGCAGAAAGCTCTGGATGTAGCCATCAGTCGCTTTGAATCTGGAGACATCACTGGCATAATGGTTAGCTATGGAGCCTGCTTTCCTAATCAACTTTGCTAAATCTCTTTAAATGGTCACTCTCTGAATAAGAATGGCTTTCCTGATTAGCTGTCAATGATCTCTATCTTAAGTTATAAATGTTTGTCTTTCTTCATTAGCTGTCTTTGGTCTGTTTCATTATTAATAATCAGCCACAATCTGTTATACCATACTTTTTTAAAGTACTTGTCATTGGTTTGAATTTTTTGTTGTTGTCTTCAGTAACAAATGTTTTGAACTTGCATTTCTTTTCTTATATTTAGGAATTGGAAGGCCTGATTGAAGTAAACAAACTAACCCACAAGCTTTTGGGTGAATATCTTCTTCTCAATGACTTTGATGCAATGCTGAAGGAAGCCAATCACAATGTCAGTGCACCATATGGCAGGATCACACTACATGTTTTCTGGGAATTGAACTACGATCTCCTGCCCAATTATTGCTACAATGCTGCAACCAACAGGTGAGTCAGACTTTTAAACCATATTGCTGTCTTTTGAATTAAGATTTGTGAAATGATTTTCAGATTCAAGGAAGTGTTATGCTCAAGGTTAAGAATGAATAAATGTATGTATACTCTATCTTTTGTTCAGAAAAATTTAACAGATGCCTTTCATCAATACCTCAATATAAAGTGCTGCATATTATTGGGGCAGATATACCAACTTTACGGTTTGCTGTAAGAAATTACAGGGAGCTGTCAGAAATTACGGTTTACGGGCAGTTATGACGATGAGGACACAATATATATATGCTTTTAAATCTCATTGGCCTTGTGTTCTTCATTTTCTGGCCTTATCCTTTGGGTCCTCATTTTACTGCGAGTTCAGCTCATGATTACTCCAAGCCTCAAATGGGGTTGACATGTCTAGCAGCTTGGAAATACCCAATCAAATTTGCTGTTTAAATTAAAAAGCATCATCCAAAGAATTAATCTATGTTAAGAAACAACAAGAGTTTTATGTTATTTATTTTTGTCTTAAAAAAAAAAAGAAAGAAAGGAAATGTATTTCATAAACCTAACTTAATTTTATAATTAAAATTTGATAACTTGAAACCAATCTCTTTCATCTTTTAGATTTGTTAAAACAAGGCTGACATTTGAGAAAGAAACAAAGAGGGACAAGCCTCCAAGCCCCTCAGTCTATTACATTTGGGGAACAAAGGTAAAAACATCTTTAGCTTGACGTATCAGAGTTTTCAGTCAGTGAGTTGTGTTTTATTAGCCAGGAGATGGCCAATATTCACCAAAATGTAATACACTGTGTGTTGCAGTCATTCCTGAAAATCTGGACTTTGAAATTGCAACAATTTTATTATCAAAGTTTGTGAATACAATGCTACTGAGTTTTTTCACTTATTATTATTATGAAAATAGCTTAAAATAATGTAAAGTGATTGATCATGATTTCATTAGATAAATGGCTTGTTCAACATTTTTTGGGAGGAAAATTAAGCAATAGTGAAAATCTAGAATAGTCAGGTTGTTGTGCGACTTCAAAGCGTCCAAGAGAAAAAGCAAGGGAATTGAAATGTCACTCCAAAAATCAGTGAGAAAAAAAAAAGGAAAAAAAACCCACCGCCACAAGTCTGAATTTTTTTCCACTGTAATTTTGATATTTTGGTATGTTGTCTATTTACAGTGCGCAATGTGCACATTATATCTATTGATCTTGGGCAGTACATAAAGAAAGAAAATAAATTGAAAATACAGTGCACTACTTTCTTGCAATTGCTTTCAATCCAATTGCTGAAATTATTTCAGTGAGTTTCTGAGGACGATGATTGTTGGTGTTCACATGGACCCAATTTATCCTTTGTATAAGTCATGATGAATCATGTTTCAGAGGCTGAATCACTCATTCAGCACAATCTACAGTCTTTACTCTGGCTTCATTGGGGCTCCACACTTCAGAGCAATCTGTCGACTTCTTGGCTACCAGGGCATAGCTGTGGTCATTGAGGAATTGCTCAAGACTGTTGAAAACTTTGTACGTATTCATTTACTCATTCATCATATTCATGTAGTATTTTTAACGCAAGGACTTCAAATGTGAATCAATCAATTTGAAGTGACAGAAAAAAGCATAACTAGCACTAAAATATTATTTTTGTGGTAGGATATGTTGATCAATGAAACAGTAGAAAGTGTGACATAAATACATATTTTAAACTATAAATATTTTTTAGTACTTATCCAACATATGATTTGAGATATTGGAGTAATTTTTTTTTTATAGCTGAAAGGCACAACTGCAGAATATGTGGCCACACTGATGAAAGTCATGCCAGAGCACTGCAAGCTTCTGCGATTTGACTATGGATCTCCTGGTTAGTAAGATGTATGACTGCTCTTAGTTTAAGCCATTTATCATGTTGGAAATGGAATGTGTCCAAAATTCAATTTTTTGTTTATTGGAAACTCTGAAATTGTACATAGGAAAAGTGGAACATCAAAGTGTTCACAGTTTTTTCTGTATGCCTTGCAATCATATCTATCACAAGTGAGTCTCACCATTAATAGTTCTGGAGGTGATGCTGTCATAATAATTAACAAATGAATTGCAATTTTATAAATATGGTAAAAACAAAAGTGTACTGTTTGTTATTAGTCGTTTCTTTCAGAATAAACTGTCTTTACAGGTGTGATGGGATATTACCAGGCTCAACTGGCTGACCTCATCCAGTACCCAGATCTGAGAACAGAAGTTTTTCAGAATTTCCGGGAGATTGGTAATGCTGTGCTATTCTGTATGCTGGTGGAGCAAGCCTTGGTGAGTAGAAATATGCGTCTGTACATCAAACAACTGCAGTGAATTGGAGTAATTTTTTGTAGAAAGAATATCTTCCTTGTTGAATTTTGAGAAGGGTCTGAAATTATGAATTTAATTGTGATGTTTCCTGTAGACCATAAAAAGAGTTTTTAAAAAAAGGAAACGAAAGGCTGTTTTTTTCAAAGAAACGTAAAAGCGTTCAATTCAAAGCCTTATGATTTATAATGCAAGTCTGTGAAGCATCCTATCTTTTGAGTTGGTAATGTTACAGTAGTAGACAAAAACTTTCTAAACTGTATTGCTGCAAAGTGAAAATGATGATAAGTTATTGATCTGCCTGTGTTGTATAATCTTTGTCTACATAATTGTTTCCCAGAAATATACAATGCAAAATTCTTGTTGGCGTAGGCCACCTATATTTCCCAGATTTGTTAAGAACAGTTTACAGTGAACGAATATAGGCTTACATATATTTTCTTTTGGATAATTTATTGCAAGGTACAAATATCTTTATAAAGATGCAACATGATTCTTTTCATGTTTATGTTTTTGTGAATTGATTTAAAATAAATCTTATTGATGCTTCAATGCATGTAAGTGTGGCAAGATCAGTTGGATGAATGAGAGGGAAGGTAGAGAACCAAAAAAGATATTGCAAAATGTGAAAAAGAATCTGCATAGAGGCAAGAGAAAAAGAATGAGTAATGTTTGTATTATTTATGTAATATATTAAAAAAAATGTTGAAGTACTTCACATAACAAATTACTCTCTTAGATAACTAAAACGCTTGTTTTTTTTTCTTCTTTTGTTCAATTTTTTTGATGTAATATGGAGGTGATTTCACATGCATGTGTCTTTCATGTACTTTTTACTTTTTATTAGACACAAGAAGAAGTTTATGATCTGAAACATGCTGCCCCCTTCCAGAATACAATTCCCAAACCATATGTTCCGCCTAAAGGTAAAATCAG
>JBDFRD010040758.1:0-14851 GCA_039654405.1 Bullina lineata | reverse complement strand
CTAAGTGGATAGGAAAAACGGTGCTTATCAGGATTGATGCAAGAGCATGGTTGTGTATTTAAATGACCATGTACATTAAAAAATTCACTAGTTTTACTCAGACTCTCTCTAAGCTTGGGCCACCTCTGACCGGTAATTGCTGCCACGCCCCCATTGTAGTAAAATTGCTCTCCATTGTGTGGGCATGGGCCAGCGGCCCGCTCATGGCCAGTGATACCCAGTGATAACCCTGATTTAGTTGACAGTTGGTCACACCTCTTGCTCAGCCAAGCGGTAATAAGTGGCCGCTTCCTCGTCGCCGTGAAAATTAAATCGAAAATTGGAGAAAGAAAACAGGACGTAGATTAAGGGAGGAGAATGTGGGAGAAGAAAAAAGGGGATAAGGAGGAAGGGAATGTCGGAGAAGATAAAAGAGACAAGGAGGAGGAGAATCTTCTTCTTCAAGTGTCAGGCCTGGTGCCGGCATCGACGGTCATGGTCTTCAGTCCACTCTATTGTCAGTCAGCCGGATGAACTTGTTGTTGGACATTAGTTTACTTGTTGAGAATGTATTCAGACTGTCAATGTATGATGTTCGTTGTCTGCCTCTGCTTCTTTTTCCTTCAATTTTTCACCACAATGTATGAGTTTTTCTTGTCCTTCTTTTCTGCTGACATGGCCAAAAAAATTCAAATGTCTTTTTCTTATTGTTTTTTTTTCAGAGTCCGCTGCACAGCTGTAAGTTGTAAAACTTCTTTGTTAGTCTTTTTTCTGTCCGGGATATTCTCGTTAATCTTCTTATGAACCACATTTCCGTAACCTCCAGTTCCTTTTTTGTCCTATTGGAGATGTTCCAGCATTCGCAGCCATACAAGAGGACAGACCATACACATTATGACGTCATTGTTCTTATTTCGTGAGCACGGAGATGTTCCTGTTCTTCAATGTTGGGCTCATTTTATTAAATGTATCTTTTGATAGAGCTATTCTTAATTTCTTTGTCACGCTTTGCATCTGATGTCATCGTGAACCCAAGACATTTAAATTAAAGTCATAATGTGAACAAAAGGGAAGAAAAGAGCACACAACTCATCAAAACCGACTGTTTCTAGGTATTCAGCTAAGATTCAAACATAAGCCCCTCCTATTGCGAATCGGCCAGGAAACCGGAGCATCCCTTGTCTAAATTCTTGGTCACCATTGAGCCCAAAATGCTCGAGGTGCTAGGGCGGAAGACAAAGTGAAATACCTCATAGGATTTATTTTATTTTTCAAAGTGTAGTTTGGCTTGTCGCCTCGTTAAAACCCGACCCAATGAGATAATCAATATGTGATTATGTTATATAAAATATATCATACATTCAAATCGTATACATAATAATTCTTAGGTCTCAGATCCTTTCACAATCTTCTATTTGCACTATAAGCGTGTCTAAAACTTTGCTCGCAAATTTCAATTTGGCAAACAAGAAAGAAAAAAGAAAATACTGGTAAAATAAAGTAAATCAAATTAAATAAAAAGTAACACAGAAAAGAACTTATTGGATCGTCATATTAACGACCACGTAACATTGCTTTCACCGTCTAATAAAGCAGATTAATAGAAATCGATGGAACCGTGCCTGCAAAAATATGTTTCCCTTCAGTTGCAAATCATTATTATTTTATATTTACAGTATGCAGAAATAATGGTCACCCTTTCTGGTAGTGTGGAGAGGTGGCAGAATGGTTAGAGCGTTGGACTCCTAATCAAGGGCCCAGGGTTCGAATCCAGGAGATGACCGTGTTATTCTTTGGGAAAGACACTTTACACCATTTTCCCTCTCCCCACCCAGGTGCGACTACGACAGACGACTGACTGTCCTGTCTAGAGGAGATGATATAAAAAGTATCTGTTCCGCTCACGCTACCAAACCCGGGATAAGCTCCGGTTCCAAGGGCTTCATAGGCCTTAAAGGAAGTTTTACTTTCTGCTAGTGAGGTATAAAACGCAGCCACAGTATTCACACTTTAGGCAGAAGAAGAGTTGCATGAACTTAGTGTCTTCGGACAGGTGAAAAAGACATTCAGTTCTGATTAGTGCTGAGTAGTAGAACGCAATTGAGTGCCATCGAAACTGTCCAGCCTGACTTGACATCGTTGCATCTCTAGTTTCTTCTAAATGTCCGCTCAAAATTCTAAACACAATGCTGGTTCCTTGATCATGCAAATAGATGAAACACTCTTGCAAACTTCACCAGTTTTATACTTCGTACAAAATTACAATTTCAGTTGCGCCACGAACGGACTGATTTACAAAATTAATAATATCATCAGTCAACACATTTCTGGAAGAGGCATTATTTGTTTATTCGTGAGAATGCATTGTACACACATACTTATTTATCTCAAGAACGAATGGACTGTACAAATCACACAAAATAACGTTGAAAACGGATAAAAGTACAACTCACAAATTACATGCCTCAATAACAATGTTAAGTTGATATTATACGATTCAACATCACTGATATAAGGTTCAAGCATCCTCAGTCTCAAAATGAATATTTCACGAGATTTGAATTATTTGGTTTCAGTACGCAATGACTGACTTGTCTTTCAACAATTATAAAACAATGTACCTATAAACAAATCAAAAAGACAAAACCACAACAAATGAAAGGCATTTGATATTTATACAAATGATCCTTTATCCAATCTGTCTCTACTAAAGGCATCGACTTGAACTAAGGAAAACCATTTCTCCTTTTTCTTCCTCCAATTCTCATTTGGAAGGAGTCCTGACTGTAAATGTTTTTCAACCAACAATATTTGACTGATTGCTTCGTATGCAATCATCTGTATAATGTTCATGGCGCCCCCAGCCATTCAGGATGCTACGTTCCGTTACCGTACGTGCTCATTACCAAGAGCGAGAGCACGTAAAACACCAATCATTATGAATGTGTTCCCTGCACTGAATGTATAGAAATGCCATCCCATTGAACTACTTCTCAAGATCTAAAAATTCAACGGGAGCTGACACAGTGGCTGGAATGCTATGGGAATATGAGCCAAATACACGAGATCAAAGACAATCTACATGTATTTTTTTCCTTATATCAACCCCAATACCAAAAACGAATATGTATACAGGTATGTGGAAAAAACAAACAAATTAGTATAAAAGGTTGAAAAATCCCATCTCAATATAGACTGTATTAGGACCAAAAAAAAAAGAAGAGGTGTAACTAACTATTGTATTGGAGAACAAGGTTTGAAACATTCTCAAACGTTGCTTTCACATTTCGTTCACATGCAAAGTGAACTGGTACTCCTGGAATGTTTAAAATTGTACTTGTTTTGTTCATTTTTAAAGAACCAGGAAAGAAATTCTACATTCAGTCACACATCACAAACAAAAGCAGCAGTCCAATGGTTCGTAAGTTGCCTTGAAGTGGAAAAGAAAAAAGATTTCAAATGTTCTAAAATGTATTCCTGGGATGCATTGTTGCACACAGATGAGTACTGAAAGAATGCCTACAGCGTTTCAAACATGTACAGATGAGCACTAAATTTATGCTTCAAAAATGCCATTTCTCATCGAGGTATTAAAGTATTTATTGCATGTTTCCACGTGATAGTTTAGCTTCACAAGTACCTGAAAAAATCCCCAAACCTGTTGCTTCTCTCTACGGCGGAGAACATTCCAGCAACCTACATGCTAACTCTGCTCCACAAATCCAACATAAAATAAACAATACACAACATTGAGCTATCAATTTTTGAATGTAATTACATGTCCATGTATAACCACAAAGTCATCAAACCATCAGGCTAACAGCCATGTCCATGTATAGCCACAAAGTCATCAAACCATCAGGCTAACAGCCATGTACATGTATAACCACAAAGTCATCAAACCATCAGGCTAACAGCCTGTCACTCATTACACTTATAAGGACGTCAGCTGAGATGAAATGACCACAAAATAAATGAACACTGTACGGGCAGCCTACAGCGAAAACCTCAAGACTCATGGTACCTATCAGACATTTTACATCTCCAAAGCAAAGACAAGATCGTATATTCCCAACTTGGATAGGCAGATCATGTCATTGACAGAGTATAACACTTGTTTTGGAAGCTTGACGAGGGCAAGAAATAAGCGTGACAAGCCCTACTGTACTGTAAAGAGATTCAGCAATACAATGAAAAACTTCACATCGAGCGAAGTTTAAAAATTATCAATACGCCAGCTCTGCTCCACACCATATATCAACGCTTAGGTTACATGACGAGTTTTGAATGAGACAATTTGCATCCATTTCCATCTCTTCATGCTGATAACACTTCGTAAACCGTCAAACTCAGCAGTGTAAAGTTTTTCTCTCCCTAAATCAATATAACTTTCTGGAGGAGCAGGGCTATAAGTCTTAAGGCTCTAAATCTCCTAAATCCCATTTGGCAACATTTAATGATCAATATATTTCTAACGGCATACACTGACACCTAGTTCTTTAAAGATTTCGAAAAGTTTAAACAGTGTGGATAGGTAGTGCCATGGTTTGTTAAGTTTGTCTTAAGTTTAAATTCCACTTTTTTCAATACAACATATTCTGTGCGCAAAGCAGTGTAATGAAAGCAGTAGATGGGTAATGACAAGTAGGGGCACACCTTTGATAAAAAATAAAGTTGAACAATTCTGCCTGTACTGTAACAACCAACTGGACTAGACGTATTTTACATGAACAAGTTTTACTTATGACGCTTTTAGTAAAGACCCATATTATTGTACTCTTGAATATGAGTGCTCTGCCGCCGATCAAATTCAGAGTCAAAACTCATAGGCCTAATTGGTATGTTGAGTTGTGATGGGTCTAGCCTCATTTTATCTGTGCCAGGTTATGTTTTACTTTTACTTCTTGGTTAACTCGTGTAAATAAATATAAATCTGTATATACAGCTTGCCTGTCTACCCACTCACAATTAAAAAAAAAAAAAATTAACATGCAAACTATATGTAGTTCTGTTATGATGGAATGTTTTCATATAATAATCTACATACAATGTACTAAAAAGTTCTCAGATGCGAATTCATTTTAGATTGAGAGTTTATGGCTATGGCAAGTTTGGTTATTTTAGCGAACGATAGTGCAAGCACCTTCATCTAATACTGTCAACCCTGGACCAGCTCAATTCTTAGTAATGTTTTTTGTTGTCCAGAACACAGCAGGGAAAGACAATCCTGTTATACGTACCAGAGTAGTGTACCCTGTACATGCAATTTACGATAAAACATAACATCATTCATAACAAAATTATTCACTTTCATAGGCACTCTGCACTGTTTAACTTTTCCACACACCACACCAAAAAAAAAAAAATATATATATACATACATAATGTCATTTTCAATGGTTGTAATAGCAATCACATAATCAAAATAGAAGACAATGAGTCATACTGGCATACAGATGGAAAAAAAGGAGCAACCCTCACCACAAACAGGGCATCTAAACAAGAATGAAAGGTCAATAATGAAAGTGGTGGAATTGGAAGAAAAAAACAACAACCCAAAACACCTGATCATCCCATTAAACGACAAGACAAATGGCATAAAATAGCAGCTGTTTCACATT
Organism: Bullina lineata; assembly: GCA_039654405.1. Taxonomy (NCBI): domain Eukaryota; kingdom Metazoa; phylum Mollusca; class Gastropoda; family Bullinidae; genus Bullina; species Bullina lineata. Next base: position 9,251 of record JBDFRD010040758.1, on the reverse strand, counting down.
TAATTAGCACAAAAGCAGAGACTACATTTGATGCCAACAATTTCATCACTTTACAAAGTCAAAGCACAGGCTGTTTATGTTTCACACATCAAGGATTCCTTTTTTCCCAGTCTTTATAAACATTCTCTTTGTTATGATAACTGTAACCATTTTGATCTTGAAACCGATTTTTCCCCCTCGCATTTTAGATTCTTAAGGCACAACAATTTGAAACAAACTGCAGAAATTGGTTTGTCAAACTTTCCTCACAAATAAAAGTTGGTTTTGTTAAAGCATCCATTTTTCTCTCTCAACAAAAAAAAAAAAAAACTTTTCAAAATGCGTGGTACATCGATTTACACATTGAAAATAAAAATTAATAACCGGCACAAGTCAGGAGTAGAAACAATTGTGTACATCTGTACAAACAGCTCATTCAACAAGAAATAAAACAATTGATGATGAAAAGGCAAAAGGTACATTGATTTTACATTGCACAGGACTTTATGATAACTTGTACTGTTCATTTTTCTTCATATGACTTAAGAAGACCTGATCAGGCTGAATGTCACATTAAAACAGAACATAACAGCACCATGATTTCAGCTTTTAAAGCAAATGGGTTTTGAGTTGTTTCTTTTTAATAAAAAACAAACAAACATGGAGAGCTCCAAACCCCCAAGAAAAGCATTTTCATATTTAGCCACTTTATACGCCAGTGACATTCCAATGATATGCTACTACTCTGACAATGTCACTATGACATTGTTTTTTAAGTGTGTAAACATACTCAATTTCACAGATGAATACTTATGACTAGAGCACATTTAAGTTTCATCAAGATTAAAAACAAAAAGTGCATTTATTCATCGTTGTAAATATGTGCTGCACACGTCATAGAAATAATATTATGTTACGCTGCTCTGAACTCTTCTTTAACAGTTCTCATGCGATGCTAAGTATTCAAACTGTTCTCACAATGGGTTAATATAGTCTAGAATCACAGGGAATAGGATATAAATTTTGATAATAGCAGCTTTCTATTTTAGAAATCGTGTTCATGTAACTAATGATTTACTTGACTAAACTTTAAATTTTTTAGAATGAAGTTTTTCTGGATGCAGCGGTTCATAAGAAGCTGAAGTATTCCTCTAAATTCTTTTACTTCCTTCCCTCTCCTTTCACATACTGTCTATGATTATGACAGACGTAAATTTAAATTTATGTCAATGGAACTGTCAAAAATTACTGAGTTTTCATCACATAATAAAATGTGATGAGGTAGAGACTTTGAACAAGTCATGCGTGCAACTGACATTATGTATACATGATTTAACCCCCTTTGAAATCCACCCAAGAGCCCGATCCGGCTAAGAACACGGTAATCGTGTCTCCCGAGGGGCGGGTTCTTAGGCGGAGACCACTGTATTCCCAAATTTTTTACTGTCCAAGAAAATGAAATTATTTCAAATACATCCTCCAAACAAACTCTCATTCATATCCAAAAACAAGGAGTGGATTACTCATTTGCCTCTCTCGCATACAGATGTTTTGAGATTCCATTTAAAATTCCCTTACTGCACATTTCCAATATGGCAGATATCTTACATGAATCCTTCCTGGTCAAAAACGTTTTCAATTACAAGAAGATTCAAATCATAAAGATATGTAAATCTTGCAAATATGTGTGAAGCAGCATCTTATAATATGTTGTGGTTGAAATTTCAGAAAATGTCTGTCACAAGGCTAGGGTACTCATACTGAGGAATCTTGAAAATTCAGAAAAGCTTAAAATAAATTGGCAGGAAACATAATATAGAGTGGCAATTCATAAAAAAAAACATTTATATAAGCATATACCACTTTCTCCATTTCATTACTCAGCTGCAAAGATGACATTTTAATCTTAAAATCATTTAAAAACAAAAAGTGAAAACTATCCCAACAAGCACATGTAATACTACAGTTTCTTGTCTTTAGGGCCTCATAGGCATTTTCAGCTAACAGCAAAAATGTGAGAAACTTTACTTTTCAATGTGAGACTACCACTTTTTGCCCTGATGCTCTTTTGGTTAAATAAATATTATCCTGCAGTACTTTCTGGAAGAAGCCAACTTAATAATTTGATACTTGAAACAAAAATATCTCCTTCGAACAGTTGTTAACATTTCACAATTGGAACAACTTTAAAAAGGAGTCTCCTGAGCTCTTCTTAAGGCCCTATATTCTAACCAAATTCACAAACAATGTTTCTGTAAGAAACTGACTGCTCTTCAAGGCAGAAATGTTCAGCTTTGTTCTCTATTAATAAGGAAACAGCTAACTCAAATATGACAGCTAATCAACAAATGGAAGGAAAACCATTGCTGCTATGATTCAATCCAATTACCTAATTAATTTTATATGCCTCTTTTTAAAATAAAATAATAGAGTATGAGCTATATTCCAGTATTTGCACTCCATACTATGTACTGATTCAAACAAAACTTGAGACATATTTTGAAATATCCTTTGCTGAGATCTTCTCCCCTTATTTGTCCAATTTCCTTTGAAATAACAAAATCCATCCTGTTTAATGAAGCAGCTGGTGGCAATAAAATCTGCTGTTCCTTGCACAGGTTGCTTCTGAAAGAAGAACACTCTGGACAGTGTTGGACCATCACTATCACCACCAAGAACCACATTGATGTAACAATACAGCTCAAACTGAAAGTCAGCGAGGGAAGTTATCCTTTCTGTTTCAGATCCACGGCTATAAAACTCAACATACTGAAGTCGGCCCTCCGTTCAGTCTTTCTTTTCCCTCTGGTCACTACTGTCGCTATCATACTGGAAAAGGAAATTGGGAAAAAAAATTGGCAATATTAAAAATTCAGAACACAAAAACAGTCAAATCAAACAATAAAGATAATAACACAGTGGTCTCTGCCTAAAAGCCCGATCCGCCTAAGAACCCGCGATTCTCGTGAAACGGAATTTTTCCTATATAATCTGTCCGCAAAAGAGCCCGTTTTCAACTAAAAAATCCGCCTAAGAACACGGTCTTCTTCCCTGACTGATTTTTTTTTAAAGCAGCTGCCACCTAAATCGCAAGAAACATTGTCAGCCGCCCTGCCTTTGTTCTAGAGTTAAGCCCTCGCCGTGGTGGAAAGCAAAGACGCGTTCCTCCTGCCCCATCCCACCCCTGTTCAGCAGGCCAAGCTTATTCCCTCTCATCGCCCATTCAGCTCTATTTCCCCCTCCCCCCTATTCTCCGACAGACACCTTCAACATCACCCCTCCTCCCCATATTCTTGATGTCGTGTGACCCCACAACCCAGTCTTACCCCCACCCAGCCATAATACAGCACCGCTCTTTGTTTTGACCTATGTAGGCCTAGGCCTAGTGGAAGTGACATCTCAGCGCGGGCTTAGAATAAAGATGGGTTTTTAAGTATGATTTTATGGAATGGAGCCGCCAGCGTCTTGCGTAATGGAGACGGGGGTGGTCTAGCAGGGAATAAGCATGGTTTTGATTGGTGTTTTAAAATTTAATTAAGCCAATCACAGATTGATTTGGTCAGTGATGATGCTCCATTAGGCCTAATGTGTTAGTGCGGCGAGAAAAGGGGGCTATTATGGTATACATGATTTACACCCCCTTGAAATCCGCCTAAGAGTCAGATCCGGCTAAAAGCATGGTAATCGTGTCTCCCGAGGGGCGGGTTCTTAGGTGGAGACCACTGTACCACAATTTTCAAAAAGAAATAGATAGCATATGATGAACTATTTTATGTAAGAAAATCTCTTTTTTTTTCCAGAGTACTGGCATTAAAACGGCAAAAAGTCCAGAAGAGAGTTTCATAGTTTGAGAGCTATGCAATAGGCCTACTTATTATTAAATTAAAAAAAAAAATGAAATAGGAAAAGTTTGTAGTAACTGAAGTGAAAAAGTCTCTTATGCATAAGGTCAAATACTCCCTGTGAGTCTTGAAAGAAATTTGAAGTTTGGTATCATGTTAAATGTCCCTACATTACCATCTTACTCATTCTGTTACAAGTAATACAATGCAACTTTTTCTGCCCTTAGATGGTAGCTCTCAATCAGGAAAAAGAAAAGAATTATTACAGGTACTGCATGCTGCTGAAGATTTTGTTTAAAAAAAAAACAACAAAAAAGTAATCTAAATATCTATTATCTGTCTTGTCCCTCTTGCTTTAAAACAATACAGTTTTTTTATAACTCTTGAACTACACCCAAGTCATCTTGATTTTTGTTTAGTTAGCTTATAAACAAACAATGAAATATTGTCCAATTTGTCCACAGTGTAAGAAAACAACACAGCACAACAACAAAAACAGATAACACGTTATATTTCCTACAGAAAATAGAAATCTAAGCCATAAAGGAATATACATATAAGACTTCATTGCAATCATGATGATTCATCAGCATCAGGCAGTATTAAGGAGGACACAAATGGGACAAAACAAGACTTAGGATAACGAGCAGCAAAAAAGCACTTACTGTAGCCAATTGGCGCCCAATATTTCCCATTGTAACACCCCCAGAGAAAAAGACACAAGGAAGCCATGAGCGGACAAACAGGAAGTCAGGCTCTGTGTATCTGAAAGGGTAAAAAAACATTTTCTTATGTACAATTCGGACATATAATAAACGCGGAAGCGTCAACATAATATAGGTTATTGCGAAAAGTACCCAAAAGTCCCATTTCGTTTTGCTATATAATCTAATTACAAATTATTGGAAATAACGAAAGAAACAACTGGCCAATTTCAGTTATGACCAAAAAAATGCTCCTACTACTGTGTAAATAAAATATTGAAATTCGAGGCAAGCTTTGCGCTTTGTGTTGACCCTGATCATACATTCCATTAACGTCATTCGACACTGATGTGATGAGTCACACTCTTTCCATTGGCCCCGAGGCTCTACTTCGGGGTCGGTGGGTGCACACAAACTTTAGTTCATCTAACTGAAGACACGTGGGAGTCGAGGTGGGAATGCAAAAGATGAAATGCTGAAATGCTTACAGCTGTTGCCCGCTGCAGTGTACAGAGTGCTATGCCAAGACCTTGCTAAATGCATGTTTGTTGTTGTGCAAATTTGTCTGCCTCATGTCTGAATATGAGCAGTGTCGAATGGGCGAATAATGAACTAGACTAGGCTTTCGGTTTACAGCTGGACAAAGAAAAATATGTAACACAGTCATTCATTTGGGCTCTTGAATCTAGGCCCAGCCCAATGCACAATACCGCATCATATTGTGTCACACCACCTACAGACCTGGTAACGTGATCCACAAAAGTAATCCAGGTACTCGAAGCAAGACCACAGCTGGATCTTATCCAATGTTGCAGCAGAGGATTTTTTTAAAATATACCCTTCTAAAACATGTTTACAGAGTAAAGATATCTGATCCCTTGGGATACTTGGACAAGTAGTGTCCTAGGGTACTACTTTGGCTATTCCAATAAATTTGATTGAACCTGTTGATTTTTATAACAAAAACTCCCATTTAGTAAAAAAAAAACCCCAGTTCAGTCAGTTGTACTGTACTTAATGCACTGGTTTATCCCACCTTGGGAAATATTTAAATTCAAACAGATCACTTTGGTTATACGCATCTCAACTTTATTAAAAATATGCAATGGTCTAACAGTTAGAAAAAAAATAACAAAAAAACTCATATTCTCACACCCTTATCTCCATCACTTAAGGCTGCAAACAGAAAACAAATCTTTCTTAGAAGAACTCACCTATAAACATCATTGTAGACTAGAAGTTGAGTGACGAAAGTGGCCAAAACAGCAATAGCCACTCCCAAGCCAAAGCCAGACCTGGAGCGATCAAACAGCCACCACAGACCAATAGACATAGCTGCAAGGCTGACTGACAGCTGAATATTGTTGGCAAAATCAATTTTCTATGAAAAAGTTAAGGATTACAAACTGTAATTTGCAAGTAAAAATAAGCAACCACTCATTCACTTGTTTGAGTACACGGATGTGAGGAATTCAAATATTTTTATTTTTAATCACTCCTCATGTAATTCAACAAATTTCCTTTTTTTTAAAAATATATTTGCTTATACACAGATTCAATTAAAAAAGAAAACAGTGATTACCCAATTCATCACGAGCCTGATAAATCTCGCTGATGTATGCATATTTCCAGATTGCTTTCATGTAATTTGACCCTAATTAATCAAGTACCACATTACTGACAGTCTTGCAATTATCCCTAGTTTATGGAATGCCGTTCAAGCACAGCTTGCACAATCACAAAAGTGATCAGGTTTCAAATGCTACAATATCAGGCTGCATATATATATATAGCATTCAGTAAATACTGCTCTACAAATGTAATCATGTATATATTAAAGGTTCTTAACAAAGGATTGAAGATTGGAATTTATTATGTGCATTTGATTTTCTTGTTTTCAAATGTTATTGGAAAAGGTTTATAAGAGAGAAACAAACCCAAGAAATTGAAATTGTCAGATCAAGTTAAGTAACATGCAAAGTATTTCGCCCTAACCCCGGTAACTTCTACTATTAGTAACAATCCAGGTAGCATCACCAGACAGGCACTGCAGTGGAATCCCCAAGGAACCCAAAAACGGGGAAGGCCAAGGGAAGCATGGAAACGATGTGTGGAGAGAGACAAGGAAGGAACAGGACAAACAAGGTCAGAACTGGAAAGTTATCCCAGGACAGAAGGAAGTGGAAATCCATAGTGTGTGGCCTATACCCTGATAAGGGAGAGGGGCAATGATGATGATGATGATGATTAGTAACAATAACAAAAAAGTGATCTCCAAACTTGTAAACATTATTTGAAATCATGTATTGATTTGACAAAATCAATAACTAAGGTAAGTGTTGTGTTTTTAAAAAAAAATTTGATAGGTGACAAAAGCTATGACAAATGTTTGTTTTTTATTCATAAAGAATCCAGGACTTAGTTTTGTGACATTTATACATTCTATAACGTTTTTAATTTGAATTAGATACAACTTAAAAAAAAAAAAAACACCTTCAAGAAGTTTACTGCATATGATCATATGATGTAATAAAAGGATACAGCACTGGCATGGTTGATTCCAACAAAAACTGCTACACACCGCATCACACTGCTCCATTCACGTTTGTATCGTAATTCTTCACCAAGTTTCTTATCCAGACATGGATACAATAAGCCTATCACAGCTGTGGAATCAAAATACAAAATTGTTTCATGAGATTAATACGCAATAATCAAATGCAGAAAGTCTTATCATAAAAATTTTCTTCTTAAATACACTTAGTATCATATCATATCATATCTTTACCATAACAACTTCCAATACATTATGTTTCCTTCATTGTTACAAACCCACTCATATTCCACATTGCAGTGGAATCCGGATAAAGTCAACACCTCGGGGCCGGAAAAAAAAGTATTGACTTTAAGCGAGGTTGACTTTATCCATTTTCAGGGGACAAAACCTAAAGATAATAAAAAGATGTGCGATTGGACTTTGTCCCTTATTAGCAAACCCCCGGTGAATGGTAAGCGGTGAAACAAAAGTTATAAACTTAATAAGTCCCTTCATTTCACTGCACGGGCTAAGGGCGGTTGAGCAAATCCATTAACAGGCTAACATCTTTATCGATCCATACTGACCTAGAAAACATTTTCCCAGGGAAACAAAATACTAACATTTCATTGGTTAATATTCATCGGACAGCCCCTTGACCACTCCAAGCTCTAATAATCCCCACACCCCTTCAGCCTATTAAAGAACTGTTACGTTCCCAATTTGTCTACAGCAGTTAGGGGTGGAGGTCTTGTCAGACTGACAGCCCCGTTTGATTTGAAGAAACATCGAGAAGGGTTGACCTGTCTCCTTTGGTCTCACACGGCGAATTATGACGAATTAGTGAGACAAAAAAATTCCCCTGGTATCTGGGATGGATGGCATTGCATGACGAATTAGTGTGAAAAAAGTTTCCCCGATTAGAAGCCGCCAGCATGTGATAGGTATCAAGGAAAGACCGATCAGAGATTCCCTCGTGTTAACAATCGCCGGACCAGCCGATCAGCGAAGTGAAGTAGCGAATAGTGTGAACTCATTCTAGATTTGTACATTGTATTATCTAGTTGCGCTGCGCGAGACCAACGGTCTTGTCTGTTGTGAGCTCTATCTCAGTGACCCCGTCCCACCTTCCTCTCAAACCCCCTTATGTTTGTAGATAATAATAATAATAATAATAATAATAATAATTGAGATACAATGTACCACTTTAAAGACATTCATATCAAACTCTGATTTTGCCAGTTGCATCAACTACGCCTTATAAAGTCAATAAAAACTACATGTGTATTTCGATGTCACTGTTGCACTACATCGCGGCAACAGAGATAAAAAAAAATTGCTAAAACTAAACTTCTATTTTTTTTTCACATCATCTCCTGCAACCATGAGTAAGACGGGAAGAAGATCAATCAGTAATCCCTTCATTCCGCCCCGACAAGTTGATAACTCTTAGAAGCCAGTCAGCCCGGCCACGAGTGTGTACAGCTACATATAGTATTGGTAGTCTGAATTGCTTGATTAAAGGTGCCTGCGTGCCCAAGATGTAGCAACAGTTTCGTAGAGATCCGCGGTTTTGCTACGCCCACAGCCCCATGGGGGCCTAAAGCCGGTTGGAAGCATTGACTAAACAAGCTTCCCTCACGCTCCAACGTCCCTCGCTCCCCACCTCCCTTCCACCCTCTTACTCCCCTCTTAGATTGGATTCCATGTGTTGTCTGCATGCTCGTTGCATTGCTTATCTCACGAGATCTCGGCTTTTCCAAACCTTAATGTTCCGCTTTGTTTTGAGGAATACTTGTTTTTTATGGCGTCTTTTATTGCGGTTATCTGTCGTCGCCTGACAGAAGTTACGCTTCTTACCTTCGTGTGGATGTTAAAACCACGCTTAATTACTTTTTTCGTTGTTGGTTATGGCGGTTTCTGCACTTTGTCTTTCTTCACGCATAGTCCTATTGTTTTTTAAGCTAGTTTACGACATGAGTGTGTGTATTTCTTTCTGTACTTACGTAACTGTTCATTGTCTCGCCTTAATCTACTGGTCAGCATCCTCTTCCCCGCCCCCTTTTTGCCCCGTTATTTGCAAATGCCATCTAACACATTTTATTAATATATGTACATACATGTATAATTTGATATGGTGAAGCAAACTAGAGATGGCTGCTACATGTACAACAACAACAACCACTACTA
>JBDFRD010040647.1:0-14856 GCA_039654405.1 Bullina lineata | reverse complement strand
GAAGAAGAAGAAGAAGAAGAAGAAGAAGAAGAAGAAGAAGAAGAAGAAGAAGAAGAAGAAGAAGAAGAAGAATGGAAATGTTACATTGTGCAATACATAATAATTTGTCAACTAATTCAAGAATCACAATATGGATTTATTCGTTTGTTTGTTGGCACTTTTAATATTTTATTCCACATTGACGTAATATGAATAATGAATGTGGAAATAAATTGACCATCTTCCCAATCTAGTTCTTCATTCTTGTTGATGAAGTAGGATGCTGAGTCTGTCCGTTTGTACTTTGTTCCCCAAATAATCATGTAATCTTCACGCCTTGTGATAGTGCTACTAAAGATCATATACAATCTACCTGAATTTAATGGTGATGGGAAGAAGAACCTTTTCCTTACCTTTCTTATATTTCATAGTAAACTCTTGATAAAATAAGTTGTACTTTCGGTAGAAAAAAATAATGTAAAAGTATATCAGCTACTGTAATGTACTAGATCTAACAGTATACATATACAATTATTAATCCAGTCCAGTAGCCTATATGTAATGCACACATTGCTTCAGTGTATATTTATTCCAATCTGATACCATTTACTAAAGTTGAATCTTTAGTTCCAAGCTTTATTCTTACAGGTGACCAAGATGCTGAATGACCTGCCCACAGAATGGGAGACATTCCAGCAAGTTCTCACTGATGCTGAGGGCATGCTGAAGAAACACAAGGTAATTCGTCCTTGCAGAATGAGACTCTTGATACAAGTTACTTCTTTGTTGGCCAGCACAGAATGTAGATGGCTGGGTTTTTCCTTAATGTATAGTTTTGTACTTTATTGTTAGGTGTGATTTTTATATTTTTATACACTTCAAGTATGGAAGTCAAATGCAGATTTAAAAAAGGAAAACAGAACAAAGAAATACATGTAACTATTTTCCATTTTCTGCAAAGACAGTAAGAAAACATTATAGACTTGCGCTCCTGAATTTGAGTAGGAAATCATGAGATGGAGGCCTATAAGCCAGCAGACCCGTGTCTGATACTGTCTTAACTTTCTAGGAACGCTTCAAGACCGGCCTTCTCCAGCAAGCAGAGGAGTTCAAGAAGCAGGCTGCCGAGCTGCTTAGGGACTTCGAGAATAACGGACCCTTCACCTCCAACATCACCACCGAGGAAGCCTTGGCCCACATTGAGACCATCCGGGCTCAGATGGACGCTCTCAAGGATCAGGAACAGAACATTCGCAAAGGTCTCAACATCTTCAAGATTGACCAGCCTCCTTCCAAGGACATTGGCAGTCTGGAGAAGGTAGGCTTGGGATGTGGTGGGGGGAATGGGTAGGGGGTGTGGGGAAGGGGGGGGGAGGTGATGTGATTTTGGTGATGATGTTGGTGGTGGTGATGGGGGTGGTGATATTGGTGGTGGTATAAAAAATATTGTATGTGTGTGGACGTCTTCATATATTCTGACCATATTATGTTAGTGCATGCGTATGCATGTGTTTATGTCCGCACTCATATGTGTGTGTATGTGTGTGTATGTGTGTGTAACCTTTTCAACATTCTGACGTCATATCTGTATGTCCAATGTTTCAGGACCTGGAGAACATCAAGACTGTGTGGGAGCTGACCAAGGATTGGGAATCCAACTGGGCCACCTGGAAATGTGGCAAGTTCACTGACCTGGAGACTGTGGAGATGGAGAACACATCTGTGTCGCTCTTCAAACAGCTGGCCAAACTCAGCCGAAACCTCAAGGTCAGTGGGTCATGGTTGCTTGGGCGGGGGATGTTTTGACTGGAGAAGGTTGACGGGCGAGGGGGAAAATTTGATTTGCGAGGAGAAGACAATATGAAAAGAAGCTTATAGTTTTCTATACATTTCTTTGATATACCTGTACCAGGTGAAGAGAGAAAAAGTGTTGAATACATCATTAAGTAATGACAACTATAATTAATTTTGGTACAAGTAGATTAACCTGACCGGCCTGAGCACAACCTACACGTCGCGAGTGCCTTTGTTTCTATATACCGAAATATATATACCGAATGCACAATGTAGGCCAAATTCAGCTGAGAAGCTCAGGTGCAGGTAAAAAAAAGCTTCCCATTTTACTATTGGGCACATTGTAATCTGCTGTGCGGCAGCCCCCCCCCATTTTACTGTTCAGCACATTATGTGTTCTTGCTGCCGTGTTGCAGGACAAGAACTGGGAGGTTGTGGACACAAGCAAGAACAAGGTGGACCAGTTCAAGAGGACAATGCCGCTCATCACTGACCTCAAGAACAAGGCAATGAGGCCCAGGCATTGGGACCAGATTCAGGTAAGGAAGCACTTCACAGGCCTGACCTTCTGTCTGTCCGTCTGTCTGTCTATCTCGTGATGATGTTTGTGTGTGCATATGTGTGTGTGTACGTTTGTTGGGGATGTTTGCGTGCACAAGTGTGTGTATGTGTGTTTCTCCTTTTGGCTTTGAATTGATCCCCCTTTCCGCTCTTTCATTTTCCCTCCCTCTCTTCCTACCTCTCTGTCTGTCTCTTTCTCTCATTCTTTCTGCTCTTGTCTCTGTCACCCTCTCTCTTACATCTTCTAACTTCTTTCTATTTGTGGGTCTATTTCAATGGCTTTTATATACCTTTGTCTTTAAGTCTTTCTCTTTATTTCTCCGACTATCTTTTTCTATATGCCTGTCTGTTCAAAAGTATCTGACCTAGCACCACCTCAAAAAGTTCTATCAACTTTATGTAAGGTGACTTCGAAGAGTTCAGTGGATATTGATATCGTGTCCTTATTTCTCCAGACTGAGATGTCTCGTTCCTTCGACCACAATGCAGATGACTTCACTTTGGAAAAAATCATCGAATTTGGCTTTGATCAATACGCTGAGCAGATCAATGACATTTCAGGTGCAGCCACTAAGGAGTTGGCGATTGAGCAGGTATGACAATATTTTACATAATATGATGTATGTCATATGTACCGGTACATTAATAATATCAACTCTTCAGTGATGTAAGACCTGATAAAAAGAGGAATGGAAAACTGATGATAAATAACCTGATCAACATTACATTACAATGGTGTTGGGCATAAATGGTCCGACTCCGAACATTTTCCAAACCTTAATATTTGAATGTGTTGACAAGAAGATGTAATTACATCATATCTGAAAATAGCATGAAGAATCAACTAATTAAGATTGATTAAAACATTGATATTTAAAGAAATGCTGACTCCATCTAGCCTTTTGTTTACCGTCAGTTTTTAGCCCTTGCTGTATAAAAATAAACCTGTCAGAGATGGCCCACCTGTGCCTTACACCATCGATATATATTTATCTCTATAATAATTAATGAATTCACTCAAAGTGAATAATTTTTTTTGGCTCTATTAAAATTTAACATTCCCCAGAATTATGATGAGCTTTATACAGTTAAATCTTTCCTTCCTCTCTGTCTGTCTATCAGTCTTGTCTTTCTCTTTCTCTCTCCCTCTCTTTCTCTCATTCTTTCTACTCCTGTTTCTGTCACTCTCTCTATTACCACTCTGTCTTCTACCTTCTTACTGTGTCTGGGTCTATTTCAATCATCTTTATATACACCCTTGTCTTACCACACTGTCTTCTGCCTTCTTTCTATGCCTTGGTCTATTTCAATCCTCTTTATATACCTTTGTCTAACCACTCTGTTTTCTACCTTCTTACTGGATCTATTTCAAACATCTTTATATACCCCCTTGTCTTTCTGTCTTTCTCTCCGTTTCTCTTTCTGTCCTCTCTGTTTCTCTATCTGCAGATCAGTGAGAAGTTAAATATTTTTCTGTTTTTGTGTTCCAGGGTATAGCAGCTATTGGAGAGACATGGGAAACAACAGAACTGGACATTGCCCCCTACAAGGACAAAGGGCACTTCAAGCTCAAGTAAGCTTCAGATTTGTGGGGAAAAAAAGTTAATCTTTTATTAATAACTTTAGTAAAGTAAAAAGTAAAGTTCCTTGAAGGCCATGAGGCTCATAGAGCCGGAACTTATCCAGTTTTGGTAGCATGAACCAGAGCAGATGAAATAACTTCATCGCCTAGATGATATGATAACTTTAAATTAACCAATAATGTTCCAGTGGAGTCATTTCTACAGCTGAGTGAACGAACTGTGTTTGTGTGCAGTTTCATTGAAGTGCGTTGAATTCAAGAGAATAACTTAATTGAATAGCTAAAAATGCATCATGTCTGCACTACATGATGGACTGGTTTGAAAGTAGGGATGCATAATTAAAATTGAACCGATTTTTGGAAAAAATGGTACTTTTTGTTTGATAGGCCGCACACTGTGTCTTTACATAGAGAATACTTTTCATTTTAACAACAATGGACTTCACTTCACACACATGCCATGTACTTAAAAAAACCCAGCACACACGCACATACAGAAACACACACACACACGTGCACATACACACACTCACTCTTGCACACTTACAAACAAACCATGCACACATATGCACACAAACATGCACAAAGCATACATACCCCCCCATCACACACACACACAAGTGCAAACTCAAGTAGAGACAGCATGAGAGCTGAGCTGTTAGAATGTCTGCCACCACATGTAAGACACTGACAGAATTCTACCACACCTGTCCTGAAAATCTCATTGTGTCCCCACTACTTCCAGATCCACAGAGGAAATCTTCCAGGTGCTTGAGGACAACCAGGTGCAGCTGTCCACCATGAAGGCCTCACGCTTTGTCAAGGCCTTTGAGAAGGAGGTGGATCACTGGGAACGCACACTGTCCCTCATCATGGAGACTGTGGAGATCTTGCTGACTGTGCAGAGGCAGTGGATGTACCTGGAGGTTAGTCAGCTTGTTGTCGTTATTGTCATCATCATCATTTTCATTGTCATTGCCGTCGGCATCATTATCATCATCATCATCATCATCATCATCATCATCATCATCATCATCATCATCATCATCATCATCATCATCATCATCGTTATTGTCTTCATTGTGGTTATCATCATCATTCTTGTCATCATCATCATCTTCATCATCATCATCATACAAATGATACTGATAATTATCATGACAGCTGTCTTATTTTATATGATTAAATAATATGAAGGAAATTGGTTTTTCTCTCTTTTTTAATTTCTTCAATATAGAAAGATTGTTGTCTTTGAATTCCAAATTTCCATAAAATGCAAAAATGTTTGAGTGAATTCCAACTTTGACTGCAGAACATCTTCCTGGGAGAAGACATCCGCAAACAGCTGCCCCGGGAGTCAGCGGAGTTTGATGCCATCAACAAGTTATGGAAGGAAACCATGACTCGCTTGAACAACGACAAGAACGCTCTCAGAGGAACTCACTATCCTGGTGGGTAGATGTTGTGTTCTCAAGTTGTGCTTTATCTTTTGGTTATTTAAGTTATTTTTCTTTTAAATGCTTTACTGATGCTGTGACATTCTTTTATCTTTTGGCCCATCCAACATGGAGTTAGAAATAATACTTTTGTCTTTTTTTGGCTGAATTCAAGTTAATGAATTGTTATGTCCCTTGTGATGGATGAATTCAAGTTAATGAATTGTTATGTCCCTTGTGGTGAATGAATTCAAGTTAATGAATGATTATGTCCTTTGCAAATTTTCCTTAACATGAACCTCAGCATTAATGTGCATTAGAAATCTTCTGTTCACTCAGGAAATGAAATGAACTGTTGTTGGATGATAACTCTGGCTTTCAAAAAAAAGAAAAGACATTGACATTTTGATTTTGTGTATATTCAGGTATGTTGGACCAGATGAATGACATGAATAGCAAGCTGGAGGAGATTCAGAAGTCCTTGGACATGTACCTCGAGACGAAGCGCCAAATCTTCCCACGGTTTTACTTCCTGTCCAACGATGACCTGCTGGAGATTCTTGGTCAGTCCAAAAATCCGGAGGCCATCCAGCCGCACCTGAAGAAGTGCTTCGACAACATCAAGTCCCTGAAGATGACAAAGGTACTTTGACCACAGTTGTGCTTGTGTGTTGTGTGTGAAACTTTGATTGATGATGCAGTGGCTATCATGGGATTAAGATCTTAGTGAGAAAGAAAAGTAAAAGTAAAAGTAAGTAAAGTTCCTTAAAGGTCTATGAGACCCATAGAGCCGGAGCTTATCCCGGTTTTGGTAGCGCGAAGCAGAACGGATGATTTTTACATTATCTCCTAAATAGGACTCTAGTCTGTCGTAAAGAGAGAAAGAAAAGAAAAATTGTTAATTGTGTTAAACTAAGGAAGCAAGTAATGCAAGGATATACTGAGTCATTCTTGAAGCTGTAGAGTAAGAAGCAAATCTTGGTCCTTCTGTATTGTTTTTTATTATTATATTTTTATGCATAATTTCTTTTCCTATTCGATGATAAAGTTCTACCATCAAAACTTTAAGTCTGGCAAGCAGCAAAAGGCTTTGGATTATAGTGATGAAGGGAGCATGGCATCTGTATTTGATATGATTTACTTGACTTATGCCTCTTGATTCCTTAAGGAACATAAGGCCGCAATATTTGATATGCTCTAACTGTATTTGATGTGCTCTCAAAATTTTCAAAAAGCAGAGAAAATGATGCATTTCTTAGTATCGTTGTAGCAATGAGATCCAGTGTGACCATTCTTTCATCACAGGCTGGTGTGCAGCAGAAATGGGAGGCAGGAGGCATGTCTTCCTCTGAAGGTGAATACGTGGAGTTTGGCCATGCAGTCTTCCTGGAGGGCCCTGTGGAGGTGAGTCCACTGACCAGAGTCCAGTGTGTCGTGTATAGTGTCAAGTCTCCAGTAAACAGTGTCCACTGTTTTGTGTTCGGAGTCCAGTGACTTTAGGCCTTGTTGATCAGGTTATTTATCATCAGTTTTCCAGTCCTGTTCTGTCAGGTTTGATATCGCCAACTTTTGGGCCTTTTTTCCCACCCAAACACTGTTTTATATGCACACGTAGGACTATGTGAAGTGATTTGATATCAAAAACAAGGATAATAATGGCCCCTCTTAACAAGAATATCTTAGTGCTGCTGCATGACTTTGATTGCATGAACAAAGTAAAGATTTTTCATTATGAATTGTTCTTTAATAATGATACAGAATTGTGATAACTGATTTGATTACTATTACTATTAGTTTTGTGTTGTCTCTAAACATTTGATAAAAAAAAAATAGCAACAAGTCAATAACTTCCTTAGAGAATGAGACTTTGAGTGCATTTCTTGTAACTTTTCTTATTGACCTTCACTTCCCCTCAGGCCTGGCTGTGTGATGTAGAAAAGACGATGCGATGGACCCTGAAGGAGGTGCTGAAGAACTGCAGAGCTGCTCTCAAGAAAAACTTGAACAAACGAGACAAGTGGATCAAGGACTGGCCTGGACAGGTGGGTGTTGGAGTTGCATCCCTTGAGGCCTAAAGATTGGGATAGGAGGGTTTTTTTCTACCCTTTTTTTTTTCATTCTGCCACTATGAACTTAGAGTTAGTCCTGATTGCAAGTGTTTTTCAGCCTACAATACTGGACTGACTGTTTCGTTAGTAGCCGTTTGTACCATTGTCATAGTGTCCCCAGCCTTCCGGGTAGCAACGTTCCGATTTCGATTGTTGAATTGGACGTTGAAACTGTCTTAGAATGTTGCCAAATTTTGAGATAACTCCAATCAACTGTATTCAATGATAAAGTATCGCCAGGAAAAAAAATCCAATTAATGGATAAATCTAGGAAGATGTTATTTAACCTCATTAAAATAGACTCCACACACATTTTTATGTCCTTGCAGATGTGTATCACAGCTGGTCAGATCCAATGGACACAGGATGTGACCAAAGCTTTGGCCATCACCAAAGAAAGGGGAGACAAGCGAGCACTGAAAAGCATGAAGAAAAAACAGGTTTGTTCCCTTGGGGTATTATGACTTTCATTGCACTAGAGCTCTTAGCTTCTCAGGATCCAGATCCAGTTACATCAAGAACTGAAATCCCACCCTTAGTTTTTATTGCTGGTTGATATAACTTGCTGGCGCTGCTGTTTTATTAACTCTCTGAAGCCTAACACCGAGTGTAGGGGAATTTTCCTACACACAACTTTAAGAACAACTTAATAACTACACACACAATGTGAAAAAGAACAAAAACTTTATTCAATAAACGTTAACCAAGCTTGAACTGCTCAGTCCACCATCTTGATTGCTTCTTTTTCTTTTTACTTCATCAACACACAGAGAAAAAAAATCACACTAACACTGAGGCCCTGCAAGGGGTAGCACACATTTACAATCGCTTTCCATAACACCGAGTATACTCAATCAAGCCCAAGGCTGCACTGAAGCCCGGTGCCAACTTTTGGCCTCAGTGAGTTTAGAACTGAAATGTTTCTACCATTTGACTTCTGCAGTTATTTACAAATTTGGAAAAACAATAAATTGTATAAGGAAAATAGTCATAATAAATAAACAAGTGCAGGAAAATATGTAAAACTGGATATTTGATCATTGGGAATTGAACTGATTATACACTGACTAAAGATGCTAAAGTTCATGTGACTTTTGAATAATGTTCTTTAGATAGAATGACCCAAATAAACTATGGTCTAAAACAACAGCGGCATCTGTATTCAGAAATTAAAGGGGAAAGCAAAACTTCTTTAACTTGCTACTCATACGATCCACAAGGCTCTGTTGGTCAGGGTTAAGTGCTACTACCATTAATCTAAAAACCACTGTTTCAGAGACATAACAAATAAAATGTTCTCTTAGTATTCAGTTAACTTCATATTGTATAAGTATAGAATTATTATTTTCTTTATTTTCCCATTATGAAAATTGTTGAAACACAGCGTGAACCCTGACCTCTCACACAGAAGGTATGTTTTCTGATTAAATAATTTCATTGCAATGGAAGTAAACCTAAAAAAAACCCACCTTGCATTCATACTTTGTGGAGCATAAACTATCCAACAATCCCCACAGGTCATGATGCTGAACAAATTCTCGGAAGCCATTCGCTCCAACCTGTCCAAAATCCAGAGGTCTAAGATTGTGGCCCTAGTGACAATTGAAGTGCACGCCAGAGACATCATTGAAAGATTGGCCAAAATTGGCTGTGGCGACGTGAATGCATTTGAGTGGCTTTCACAACTACGCCTCTACTGGGACAAGGTGGGTATGGTGTGAATGTATGTGTGTGCATGTAAATATATGTATGTGTGTGTGGGTGGGAGTAAATATATGTGTGTGTATGTGTGTGCATACCTGTGTGAGAGGAGGATGGCAGCCGTATGCATGTTTATTTGGGTGTGCGCGAAAGTTGATAGTGACTTTATATGAGAACAGGCAAAGCAAGATGTTGCCTACATATTTGCTGAGGAGGGGGCTGGGAAGAATTGGTATGAGGAGGTACACCACCTTAGTTGTACTGTCAAGCAGTTGTAGTACTTGCAAAAATAAATAACATATAAAAAGAGTAAGAGAGCTTCTCGCGAAATGGACATTTGGACATTTACATGAAGCTGTGATACATGAACTGTTTGAAGCAAAACCATAATTCTCTAAAACTAAGCTTGTCAGATTATTTAAGTATACTCACATTTTAACGGTACATACTGAAAACCTAATTTTTCTTCCTGTTCATTTTCTCAAAAAACCTTTGAAATTCTGATCAAGTTCTCTTCCTCATGCTTTTCTGAGAAATCTTAAAAATTCTGATCAAGGTCTCTTCCTCATGCTTTTCTAAGAAATCTTAGAAATTCTGATCAAGGTCTCTTCCTCATCTTTTGTAAGAAATCTTAGAAATTCTGATCAAGGTCTCTTCCGCTTGCTTTTCTGAGAAATTTTAGAAATTCTGATCAAGGTCTCTTCCTCATGCTTTTCTAAGAAATCTTAGAAATTCTGATCAACGTCTCTTCCTCATGCTTTTCCTCCAGGATTACGACGACTGCGTGATCAAACAGACCAACACACAGTTCCAGTATGGGTACGAGTATTTGGGCAACTCTGGCCGTCTGGTCATCACACCGCTCACTGACCGTTGTTACATGACACTGACCACCGCGCTCCACCTTCACAGAGGAGGCAGTCCCAAAGGTGAGGAGACCAAGAAGTCCAGATCCTGGACACAGCTGAGTCCTGCACGTGACCGTTTGAATTGTTGAAGCTTTCATCATCTACCCATTAAGCCCACTGGTGCTAAGGGCAGCTGTTAACGCTTTGGCAATGAAAAAAATTCAGAAAACCAACTGCATGATTCACGGAGTCTCCAAGGCTGTTTACTGGACAATGTACTTGGCTGTGTTTGATGGTGTACTTGGCTGTGTTTGATGGTGTATTTGGCTATATTTGATGGTGTACTTGGCTGTGTTTGAAGATGTACTTGGCTGTGTTTGATGGTGTACTTCGCTATGTTTGATTATGTACTTGGCTGTGTTTAACGGTTTACTTGGCTATGTTTGATATTTTACTTGGCTTTGTTTTCGCAGGTCCTGCTGGTACAGGAAAGACTGAGACTGTGAAGGATCTGGGGAAAGCTCTGGGCATGTATGTCATTGTGGTGAACTGCTCGGAGGGTCTGGACTACAAGTCTATGGGCAGGATGTTCTCTGGTCTAGCCCAGGTCAGTTGGTCAGCCAGTGGGAAGGGAGGGGTGATGCCAATACAGACCTGGCCATGGTGCCACACTACAAACATAGCATGTGTTCAGATGCAGAGCTAAATCTGCCTGATGTGAATATTTTAAAAATAAGTGTGTTTTTTACCCCTTCACTCCTTTGTTTATATTGGCTGTATCAGGTATTGGCTGAGTATGTGAATAATATGGACAGAATGATTAGTCTTTAGACAGCTTATGTGGACCTTAACAATGTCTTAATGAAATGGTTAACATGATACTTGCAATACTTTATAAAAAAAAATAAGTTTCATGGTAACACTAAAACGAGTAAGTGAAGTAGTGGTTTTCTGCCAAGGCCTATGCGGCCCATAGAGCCGGAGTTTCTCCTGGTTTTGGTAGCGTGAAGTGGAACAGTTGATTCTTACATAATCTCCAAGACAGCACACTAGTCTGTTGTAGGTTCGCACCTGGATGAAGAGAAGAAAAATGGTGTAAAGTGTCTTGACCAAGAATACAACATGGTTGACTGGAGTCGAGTCTGGACCCTTGAATTTGGATTCCAGCGTTTTAATCGTTCAAATATAGCAACGCTCATTAAAATAATGAAAGAGTTTATATTCATGTGACAATGCTTTTCTGAAAGAGTTATAGTGGGTCTTGTTGCAATTCTTGAATGAATTAAAGTGGGTCTTGCAATTCTTGAAAGAAGTGATTATGGACCATATAAATACTTATTTGTTATTTCCTTCTTCCTCAGACTGGAGCCTGGGGCTGCTTTGACGAGTTCAACCGTATCAACATTGAGGTGTTGTCCGTGGTAGCCCAGCAGATTCTGTCCATCCTCAGTGCCCTGGCCGCAAACTCTGAGAGATTCGTCTTTGAGGGCCGGGACATCGACCTGGTTTGGTCTTGTGGTATCTTCATCACCATGAACCCTGGTGAGTAATGCAGCAAAACGCCTTGAGGCCTTTTCTTTTGTTTGTCTTAAATCTTTGTTTACTTTGTGTTGAAGAATCTACCATTACAGTGTTTTCCTTCAGTGAGTCCTATAAGAGATTTCTCATGAGAGAATCAGTTCAAAGCTGTGACCCAAACTGTTTTCAAGTGTTCAGCGATATCAGGCTGGAGCAGAGTGGGGGGGGAGAAAACGGAACCCCCCCCCCCCCCCCCCCCCAAAAAAAAAGACAAAAAATAAATGATTGATCTCTTCAAAAGTGTCTCACTGATATTTCTGTTTGATTACTTCAGGCTACGCTGGCCGTACGGAGCTTCCAGACAACTTGAAATCCATGTTCAGGCCCATTGCCATGGTGGTCCCAGACTCAGCACTCATCTCTGAGATCATCCTCTTTGCTGAAGGATTCGGAAATACCAAGGTAACTGCAGAAAAATCTGAAACAGACTAGCTGCACATTCTCTGAAAATTTATTTGAGTCTGATATTCAAGATAAAAAAAAAAAAAATTGTATGGCCTAGGTAATGGGTATGCTAATATGATAATTTAATAAAGAATATTTTTCAATATCCTAAGCAATAATAATAGGAAAGTAAAGTTCCTTCAAGGCTTGTGTGGCCCATAGAGCCAGAGCTTATCCCGATTTTGGTTTTTCAGTCCTGTTTCTGTAAGGTCTGATTTTGCCGATGGACTTCATTCAACTAAAAATGTACCTTTTATTACATAGTTTTTTTCTCACTGATCTTCACAGCTTTTGGCTAAGAAAACTTTCACCCTGTACAACCTGGCCATGCAACAACTGAGCAAACAAGATCACTACGACTTCCAGCTTCGTGCCATTGTCTCCCTGCTGAGATATGCTGGCAAGAAGAAACGGTCCAACCCTCAGTTGAGTGATGAGGAGGTGAGATATGGGAGGGTGTAGATTTTTGCCTTGGGTCAGATTTTTGTGAACGAGGATGAGATCGCACGGAGAGAGATGGAGGAATTGAGGTGTGGAATGGAAGTGAGATCTGTGGAATGAAAAGATTCTGAGATAGAATAATCTGAAGAAGAGTCTGCATTAGAAATGTGGTATAAGATGTAGAAAAGAAGAGGAAAACATAAGAGTATTCATTCTTTTGAAATGCATTATTGGTATTATTATCCACAAACAAGCATTGCTTACTTCAAGAATTATAAAATGGGGGCTGCGGAGAAGCAAAGCAAGTAAAAAAATAACAATGAGGGGGAAAGCATATGAAGGACGTCACAAAAACAAAATCGAGACGTATCGACTATCTTCTGAGCAAAAGTAAAAACACAATAATTACGCGAAGAAACAGGTTTACACTTTCTTCATGCAATTCTTGTGGTTTGCCTTTTGCTCAGAAGACAGTAATTGTCAATATGTATCAATCATGTTTTATTTTGTGACGTCCTTCATATTATAAGCATTCCCCCTCACAGTTACTTGTTTGACTTGCTTACTTAAGGTTTGTTTAAGATACAACAAAACAAGTTTGCTTAGTTTATGAACAGATTTTAAATCATTCACCTCTGATCATGAAACTGAGAATTGTTTGTACTAAGCAGAATTTACCTGATTGTGGCGTTTGGGCTGATGAACAAGACTTATGGAACTATGCTGCATTTCTTGTTCCACCAGATCCTGTTGCTGTCAATGAAAGATATGAATCTCGCTAAACTGACGTCAGTCGATCTTCCTTTGTTTAACGGAATCATGTCTGATTTGTTCCCTGGTGTGGAGACCCCAACTGTTGACTACACTAAGGTAACATTGGTTTTACACTATACCTTGGTAATGCTACATTTACACGTTGCCATGATAATACTAGATTTTCACTGTGTAATGTTTCACACCAAAGTGAAAATCAGTTGACACTACATTAAGATAATGTTAGACCTATACAACACAAAAACAGCAGTAGATTTACGAGATGATGCTAGATTTTCATTGCACACATTCAATATCTGATGCTAGATATATATTAATATATATATTAATCCTGGAGTGATAGTTTTACCACACTAGGGTTACACAAGTTTCATGTTACACTAAGATAACATTTGCTTTACACTTTAGTCTAGGCGCATCTATTAGAGCCGATTACTCTTTATATAAAGTATCCAAAGCTTCACATAATATGATATTGGTTCACATTAAAGTCAAACAGACTTTACACTTTCTTTTGTCTTAATGAAGATAACATTGGCTTTTATGCATTACTGTAATCAGTAAGAACATTATATGCTCTTCTCATTTATCAACCCTGTAGATTTTCAACTCACTGTGTGAGTATGTGAACAGTAAAGTTTGCAGCATCTCTAGCTGTTCTCGCTAAGGCTGCTACAAGCGTGCCAAGCTGAATCAAAAGCTAGCAGCGACAAGAAGTAATCTAGCCTTCCTTTCTCACGCATCACTCTTCCCCCACAGATCAAAAATGCTATTGAGCAGGAGCTGAAGGAGATGCAGTTGCAGGTCAACTCCATGACCATCACTAAAGTGGTGCAGCTGTTTGAGACCAAATCTTCTCGGCATTCTGTCATGATAGTCGGCGGGACCCAGTCGGGCAAAACAGTGTCCTGGCGCGTCCTGCAGTCCACCATGAACAGACTCAACAAGACTGGGGATGTGAATTACCAGCAAGTCAAGGTGAGGCCCCACACACCCTTTCTCTAAGCTGGATGTGTCCATGCATGAGAGCTGAAGCATATGCCTAGCTGTTGCTTGCTTATGCTTTGTGTTATTTTAAAACTCACGAAACACATGCAGATTTCTAAGCATCTCTGATACTGATGAACAGGGCCTATATATAGCTATCAGTCTGTTGTGCCATGATCCTTACTAGCTTTATGTAGAGTGATGACAAATTCATAAACTTTGTTTACTGAAATAATGAAATGAATTAAACTGTACTTGATCAAGATTCATGTTTGAAAAGCTTATAATCTTATGATCTTATTCTTATGGTATGTTATTTGTCTCCCTTCCTCACCCCTCATTACCTCCCATTTCTTCACCTAATGACCTCCTTTCCTCGTGGCTGTGACCAAGGAATTCGCCTTGAACCCGAAAGCTCTCTCTCTTGGCGAGTTGTATGGAGAGTTTGACCTCAGCACCAACGAGTGGACGGACGGTGTGTTGTCTTCGGTCATGAGACAGACTTGTGCAGGTTAGAAACCCTGATATAAACAATGCCTTTTTCTTTCCTCTTTCTTCTTCTTCTTCTTCTTCTTCTTCTTCTTCTTCTTCTTCTTCTTCTTCTTCTTCTTCTTCTTCTTCTT
>JBDFRD010040536.1:0-14859 GCA_039654405.1 Bullina lineata | reverse complement strand
CCCCCCCCCCCCCTTTTTTTCCCCCAGGCAATTTCGTACAAAGTTTTACAGTTGCGGGTTGGGCTTATGGAAGGAGAATATAGAGCCTTCTGTGTGAAGATTTTGATGAAGGTAATTTGGTGTACACTCAATAGCTCTAAGGAACTGTTCATAGATAATGGACGAGAGCTTTGTAGATTTTAGCCTTACGGTTAGGTTGTCAGACTTATGACTGTGAGGTCGAGAGTTCGAATCCGTGCCGTGCCACGCCATATAATGTGTCATTAGAAAGACACTTTACTCGTATTTTTCTTCTCCTCGCGTATGTACCAACTGGATACCAAAAAAAATTGATAAAGGCTGCGGGGAAGCTGAAAAATGCAAAGTGGTAAAAAAATATAGAAGAAGCTATCCCAAAAAATGCAAAAACAAACCAACGTTCGACATTTCTGTCTTCATGGGTTGAAACAACAAATACTACTCTTACCGCACCAAAACCACATTAACATACAATCCAGTTCTGAGGACATGTCCTAAAAGACAGGCAAGCAAGAGAATGGCATATTAGGAAGGACATGCGTAAAAACGTCTCACACACGTAAATATAAATACTAAACAAGATTTGAACCGTTGTCAAGAAGGGAGAAACTACACACCAGGAAGGTGGAATGCACCTGGAGACGCCAGGAGGACAAGCAGATAGACACGTTCACCCCCTGGGGATTTACACAGTAATGTCGAACTTTTTTTTTTGGGGGGGGGGGGGGATCCTTTAGATAGCTCCTTTCATTTGTATATCAGCCTACCCCTCACCAAATTGGAGTAAAGCTGATGTAAGTCATCAAAGGTAGTTCTTCAGAATGCAATCACTGCAAGTGAACCTAAAATTACATCAGTAAAAACAACAACAACAACAGCAGCAACATTAACAACAACAACAACAACAACAACATCAACAACAACAACAACAACAACAACAACAACAACAACAACAACAACAGCAACAACAACGCATATGATGAGACGGAATTTCTCCTGTGTCACAAGCATGATAATCCCAAGTTGTAAATTCTTCAGAACAAATTTCGTCATATTTTACAATTAATTCTTTCCTCTTCAGGTGGATCATAACGACCGATTCGGTGATGGGGAGGAATCGGCTAGCCGGAAATCACCTCCATTTTGACGGCCAGGTCGTGCAGCTCCGACGATATGATGACGTCATTACCACCGAGTTTAAGCAATATACCCGGATGATGAATTTCATCAAAATGATGAACAATCGCAAAATATTATAGCATGATCTTTTCCTCTCCGGCACTCACACTACAATGAATTAGATCTAACCCACAGTGCTGTCCACAAGTATTACCATTTCGTTTCAAAGTTATTACTGTAATTTGGTGAATTTGTTTTCTTCTTGTGACTGAATAAAGTGATAAAATCAAATAACGCATCATTTTCTTTGTCTAACAACATTTTCTTTTAGCCGTTTATTTTTTGCGATTTTTTGTGTGTGTGGATAACAGATGTTTGTTTTGGTTTATTCAAGTGCAAGAGTAGTAAAACAAAATAATGAATAAACAGTTCAAGGATTCCTGCCAAATAAATACATGCATGGACGTTACTTCATTTTGTAGTTACACTTATTGTGTTTAAATTAATAGAGCCTTAAGTTGTCTGCATTTTGAAACCTCAAGATCTTTAGCCATTGCAATTTTTTGTTTGTTTTTGGAATGAGGAATATAAGTTCTCACTCTCTCACTCTCTCACTCTCTCACCTGGTTCGGACTGAATATAATTTACACAAACTTAATTTCTCTGCACCCTGTCAGCGATATCACATCTGACAGAAACAGGACTGGAAAACTGACGATCAATTACGCCTTTACTCTATTTGTTTGTAAATATTCTAAACAAGTAACACACTATTAATGATAGTAATAACAAGTATATATTTTGTGAAGACTGTAAATCTTTTATGGTTTTAAAGTTTTAATGTTGAATTGCAGAACAAGTGAATAAATAAAATAATAATGCGAAGCACCACCAGATAAGCAATAGCATGATGACACAGAAGACATGTTCAAACTCAAAAGGTTTTGAAATTAATGTTGATCTAGCGGGCTTTAAAGGGCCGTCGATGGGGCTTTTTCCCTCCTCTCACTGTCTCCTCTTGTCCAGCTCTGAATGTTTCAATGTGTGCTGCCCACTTCTCCTTGTCCCATACGGGCCTAAACTCAGGCTCCTCGGCATCGTCTTCCTCGTACGGTAAAACTCCTACGAGCCTCTTTGCTTCATCACTGGTTGCTACTTCCGGTAGGTGGTCAAAGACGATGGGGTCAGGCGCCTGGTTCCGGTGAATGCGCGTGGAAAACGTGTACACCTCCTGCGCAGGCCAGTGCGTCGTCAGCATCATCCGCTCGTAGGCTTTCCTCTTCACCGCCAGGTCAGACTGCGTTGCCCAGCTTGCGGGCGCCATGCACACGAAGACGACAAAGCGCCACCTGTCGGGGTTAGCTCTCCCTTCTACGGGACGAGCGTTGGCGTGGAAGAGCCGTGAGTCCCACAGGATCATACCTCCCTTGGGGCACGGCACGCGCTTGCGTTGACAGCCCTGGCGCTCAAACCACTCGATGTCTTGTTGTTTGAGGTTCCGGCACCGCCATTGCTGCGTACGGTCCATGAAGCTGTCGAAATGCTTGTGCGAGCCTTCAATCACTTCAAACGTCCAGTCTTCTTCAGCGCAATGCTCCAGATATACGGCGCCCTGAAGTTAAAGGCAAAAACCTCGTAAACATTGTAGATTCTTGGCGGATGGGAGATAACATAACAGACAATAGGCCATTATTTTTCAAGTTTTGTGTAGCGTTTTGGTGTGAAATTCACGACAACGATAAAAATTATTAAGAGAAATAGAAGGCTCAAGACGCTGGGTACTAAATAATCTAATATTTTACGTAGGCTATGAATCTTGGTTACGAGGAAATTAGATCTCACCTCAATGTCAAGGAGACCACAACTAAGACATTTCGACGGTTTCACACCGAGAAAACTTTAACATAATCATTTCATAGCAACTGAATAAAGAATATCAATAAATGTTTAAAGCATTCCTCTTTGTCTTTCTTTTCTTTTATTAATCCTCCCTCTTTGTCTTTCTTTTCTATAATTGCTCTTTCGCGTACTTCTCTGTATACACAAAAATTCCACTCTGCCATCTGCTTTCTCTTACGTCTTCTGCTTTATTTGTTATTTTTATTTTCATTCTTCATACACTGCTACTCATACTCTGAGTGTTTCTCTTAGTTTGACAAACAAACAAACGAACAAATCACTCCCCCAAGTCAGACCTGATAAGCGTGAAGCCCAACTCTGTCTGCCGATTGGTCGACATGCAGCCAGTTCTGGTCAGGTGACCAAAATTGTTCTTCTCCTGCTTCCGGCGGACGACCTATTGCAATGGCGTCTATGCTAGACAGAAGCTTTTCCGTACCCCATACCTGCAGCAGTGAAACGAAAATGCTTCATTTACACTTCAAAAGAAATGGTAGTATATTCAGATTTTGTCATAAGCAGGGAAATTAATAATGGTTCATAGTTGGCCAAACTTGAACATGCTACTTTTGTTTTTAACCGCCATAGAAACACAGCTAATAAAGTTGTGAAGGACAGACATTTGGTAACGCTGATTTTTTAAAATAATAATAATAATAATAATAATAATAATAATAATAATAATAATAATAATAATAATAATAATAATAATACGAAGAAGAAGAATCGAATTCCAATACATGTATAATCATGTTCAAGCACATGTCGATCATTAATTCCAAAATAATAATTTTTGTTTTTACCTGACGGAGTAGCGATACACAACGAGCGGTGTATTCACGTGTATTCTAGCAGGAAGCTCAATCACATGCAGCCAACAAACCCCGGTGTAACTTGTCTTGTTTCAAACACAATTTCCGATCACCGGATTTGTGCTCCGTCTGTGATCAATCAGTCACAGCAATGAGGAGCCCAGCTGTTGCACACACCGCCTCCTTCTGCCCACTCTCCTGACGTGCAAGTGGAGTGTACACCTGGTTGTACACTTCCCTGGTCGCCACACTGTTCATTCTGGCCAGGTAATTTTATCCGCTAGCTGCTCTCGCTCAACTTTTTTATTGGAGGGTAAAGAACCGCCCCTCCCCCCTCCCCTTCCCTCCCCGGCCCCCTAATGGCTTTGCATCGTGAAAGCAGAATGACCTCCAACGTTTGCCGAGCGTCGTCAATGATGGCCGAGGTAGCGTCCACAGTTCATACTGAGCCGGTCCCAGTTCAAACGGTTTTCACTTTGTTTTTTGTGGCCATCCACGTCAGGCGGATTTATGGAAGTGGCCTCCGCGCTTTTTGATTTCCTGCGATACAGGAGAATGTCCATATGCTTTAAACGCCTGAATGTGTTTAAAGGCTGAATGTGTTTAAACGCCTGCATAAGGCCTAAAGGCTGAATGTGTTTAAACGTCTTTATAAGGCCTAAAGGCTGAATGTGTTTAAACGCCTGCATAAGGCATAAAGGCTGAATGTGTTTAAACGTCTTTATAAGGCCTAAAGGCTGAATGTGTTTAAACGCCTGCATAAGGCCTAAAGGCTGAATGTGTTTAAACGCTTGCATAAGGCCTAAAGGCTGAATGTGTTTAAATGTCCTGTGGGGGTGTATTTTGCGCATGTGCACGCATGCCTAATGTCTCTGAATGTCCACGTTAGATTTAACTCGATGTATTTTCATCGCCAGTGCGTCTAGGAGTATGGTAAATGTGTGGAGATCTACACAGTACAGCACAAGCACAAGATAAGACTGTACCAGAGCTGTGTCCTATCTGTGCTCTATATGGATCTCAGTGCTGGAGGATAACAGAGACAGATTTGGGGAAAGTCGGCACCTTTCACACCACCTGTCTACGCAAGATTCTGAGAATATTGTGGCCCGAGAAGATCTCAAATAAAAACTTATTAGACATGTGGACTAGAAGACATGGCAACCATTGTCACAAGGAGAAGATGGAGATGGATTGGACATGTGTTGCGAAGGGAGCCAGAACCCATTTCGAGAACATCACTCTACTGGACTCCAGAAGGCAAAAGAGCAAGAGGAATGCCAAGAACAATATGGAGAAGGATAGTGGAAGCTGACATGAAGGCCATGCTGGAATGGAGGAGCTTTGTTGTTGCCCTACACACAAACATTGGTGTAACAGGTTCATGATGATGATGAATGCTATGATTTCTAGTTTTGAGAATTTAACCCTTTCACTGCCAAATTCAACGAACGACAAAAAGCGAATGGAGTGCCATGTTTGCTAATCGCCAACATTAATATTTCACTTAATTAATTAACATGACACCCCCTTCTTTTCCACACTACAATGAACAAAAAGAACTACTCTGGAATATTTTTTTTTTAATCAAGTACTTCTCACCGCTTCTTTAAAAAAACAAACGATTTTTTGCTAGCATTCAGCTACAGATAGCTGGCACTGAAGGGTTAAAAGAAATGCTAAGAAAATTACAAAAAAATGTTTTTTTATCATTTTGAAAGTACATTCAATTATTTTTGTTTAAAAAACAGAATTCAATTTCAATCTCATGAATGAATATTTACCTCCATACTTGCAACTCGATCTGCCAAAGGTTTCTTGGCTATTTTCTTGCTTACTCTTCTCTTTGGTTCTAAATTTCTCTGTCAAAACACATGAAAAGAAGAAAGAAACAATTAGGTGTTACAGAATAAAAATTTCCCTTAGGATTTAAAGCAACAAAAAACACCAACAACTTAAAAAAAAATTAGAAGTAAGACATTCCACATAAAAATTGGGAGGAAACAGCTTTTGGCCAGAATGAGAATGTCACCTTTCTAATCTTGTAAAACTTATAATATTATTATCCTTCCCATTGCCATGGTCTTAAAATAACTAATACTTTTTGCAAAAATACTATTCCAAAAATAACAATAAATGCTCTACAAATGAGGACACAACTTCATTGGCATTTAAAACTGACTGGATTAAATTGAGAAACTCTTCAAAACTCTGCTGGGCCATTTTGGTCAAAGGCAATATACCCTACTTTTTAACCGATAATTAACTTTAATCAATTAATCTACACTACTTTCTGTAATGTTCAAAATGACGAATTGGGATAGATTTGTGATCTGTACTTTGTCAATGATCAATTTGTATTCACACTTTCCTACTACCACCACTTTAAATTTAAATTTGTCTCACGATTATGTGCCGTTTTAAATACAATGTAAAATCATGCTTCTTTGTGCGGTTGCTGGACATCTAACTTTTTTCCCACGTTATTCAAAATTGAAAATAAGTACCGAAGAAAAATCAAACCCAAACAGAAAAACTTAGTGGAAGTTTGGCTTCTAGAGAACTATTTGATTGAAATCTCAGAAATGTGTGTCTTTGACTTTAATGTTTCTTCCCTTCATCTTATTTCTCTTTTCTGATTCTTATTACTCAGAGTCCTATTTAATCATGACTAATCTATAAAACAAGCTCCTCAAACAACCTACTTGCATCCAATTGTCTTTCCATTTTGTCCACTGCTCACTCACAAGATCTGTAATTTTCTTCAATTCCTCACTTGTCCACTTCAAGTTTCATTTTCTTTTCGCTGTAATCCATGACTAGCACTCACCTTGAATGGCAGTTCTCTGGTGCATCGCCTGATGTCAAGTTCCTCAATGTGCTTTTTTGTCTTCACGTGATCTTTAAGGGCTACCCGTCCACGGCGTCCATAGGTACATTCAACCATGCACCATCTACACAGGACACAACCAGGCTTCGCAATTTTCACAAAGCATTCTGAGAAGTGATGTTCTATGATTTTGTTTTCACTGCATTCCAGCTCAATAGTCTCATACAGCCATCGCCATCTAAATTTATGAGGGACATCTTTCTCTACTTCATCCAGACGAGTGCGATCACGATTTCCTTTCTTCAAGATATAGAATGCATCATCACTTGTTTGAACCTGATTACCTGAACTGGAAGCAGAAACTTCTAACTTCAAGTTCTTTGTCTCGAACTGGGGAGAAGTAGTAGCTATTTCTGGCACAGCAGAAGGTGCAGGTGTGAAGACAGCTGGGGCCGGAGGTGTATGAATAGGCTGGATTGGTGGTGGAACATTCACGTGACTGACACTTATAGGAACTGGAGTAGGATCTGCATAAACTGGTGCTACTTGGTTCACCACAGGCTGAACCATGGACTGGACCACTGTTTGAACCACA
Organism: Bullina lineata; assembly: GCA_039654405.1. Lineage (NCBI taxonomy): Eukaryota > Metazoa > Mollusca > Gastropoda > Bullinidae > Bullina > Bullina lineata. The sequence continues at coordinate 7,586 of JBDFRD010040536.1, read as the reverse complement.
GGTTGGACTACATTCTTTATGTTCACATTTGTAGCAGGTCGGCCAAATGTTACTCGTGACTGAGAAATGTCCAAGTACTGAAAATAAAATAAAGTAAAAAATTTGATCATGCCAAATGTCTAAAACCAGTTTGTGCAGTTTTATATGTACATTATATGTCATGTACATTACTTTGTAATCTAATAATATGGCACAAGTTCACTGGCAACACACTGACCCATTATTTAATGATTAAATAAAAAATGTAAAAAATATCAATTATTAAACAGTGGACAGAAAATTGAGAAAAGTGAGGATCTATTTCCATAATATTTGTTAAACAATCCTCTGACACAGGTTTGAAGCAAGTTATCGTTATTACTTACAGAAAGCAAACTTCAAACCACCTGTTTGGAACTCCTCTGCTATTACAAAAAACATGAGCTTCAAATATTGCCATCATGGACAAAATGAGGGGCGGTCAGGAATCTTTACATAATCTACAAAAACTACTTTTCTTATTTTTATGGAAAAAAAAAAAAAGATTGTAGATCTATCACATGTATTGATGTAATGTGATGTGTCAGACACATGAGAAAATAGGAATCTGCCTATTGTTTATTGTTCATTCAGCAACGAAAGCACCATTTTGCATCAAAAGTGTCGCTAGATATGACTGAAGGTCTCTACTTCTACGATGTGCAATAAACTCTTTTTTTCAATTAACTGGCACGCTTGCAAATTTAAAAAAATTACCCAAAAATGTCATTGAAGTGGTACTCTATATTTTTTCATTTCTTCTTTAAACAGGAAGTCATTTAATTTTATATCTCTCTGCTATACAGAGGTAGATCTACATCATGTGCAACTTTCTCCCTGTCACTAGGTCTATGCTTTCAAACAATCACGATGTTGATTTCAGAGTGTATTATTGTTACTTATTGTACATGAGTACATTTGTACTAGATGGCTATCTAAATCTACAATTGAAAAATAATGATTAGATCTAGATATTATAGATCTATATATATGCATTCAGTCTACCTGTATTGAACCCATTCTGAGACAAGCCTCTGCAATGGTAATTACAATCAAAATTTAAATCCATCCAAGTTTGTTCCCAATAATGTTTGTTGAACATTGCAGCCCATCCATCCATTCAAATTCAAGTAACACAACATTCAGAGCCTATAAGATTAAAAGGCCTCCTAGGAGTCTATAATTAGATCTAGATCTAGATCTATATATTTCTAGACTCTAGATCTAGTCTAACTCAACATGACCAAAGTCATGAGGAAAAAAAATAAGACAAGCTTTTTCATTGCATTGCAGATAGATCTAGATTCTAGATAGATTGGAGAGAGAGAGAGAGAGAGAGAGAGAGAGAGAGAGAGAGAGAGAGAGAGGGAAGCATGCGTCACGTGGATGCTTACAAAAAAAGGGCAAAAACGAATCAAAGGGCGATGGTGTTTTTCTAGGGGGGGAAAAAAAAGGGGGGGGGGTGATGGGGAGAAGTATGTAAAAAAGGCAGGGAAAGGGGGATAGAGTTGGATAGAACATGTCAAGGATTCAACATGCCTGACAGCGACACATTTGGGGTTTTACAAAAGAAACTACAAGGAACATAGATCTAGGCCTCAGTTTGGCGTTCAGCGCAGACAATTTTGCAAATGGGGCGAAACTAAGAACATGCTGGTTGTTGATTTTACATAGTCCTTTATGCGAAGCCGGAAAAGCTGGTATGCACCGTCGAAGACAGCGCCATTATTTCACCAGTGTCAAATGCAGTTTACGCTTGAACTGTCCAAGCGGACACACCAAGGACATAGAGAATGCAGTTTTTGTAATGACAACAGATAGCGCAGAACATGGACACTTTAATACTGTACAGGCATAAGATACACGTCGAATACTCTGCTAGCATATTTGTAATACCCTTTGTTGCCCCAAGAACAATGTGTGCACCATCAATCGATCGTGTTATCTATCTCTTCAAATCCCACCTCCAAGTCAAAAAGCAGGGGAAAAAAAAAAGGGGGGGGGGGGGTTCTGTAACAGTATGTAAGTTATGATCTCCCTGTAGTTAAGCTGAGAGGCAAAACGGCTGAAGGCAATGGGAGAATTGCAGTTGGTTGCTTTGCTAACTTCTTTATTTCGAAGTTGCTCGAAGGGAAGGTGAAGAACAAGCGATCAAACGCACTTGTCAAAGCAGTCTTTTAAAGTATAGCATTTAATGAATCTGCTCAGAAGACTGATGGGCTCTTTTGCTGTTCAGAAAATGTATGAATTCTTCATCTTCTTCTTTTCTTCTTCTGTAACCCCCCTTTTTGCGAATTAATGCGTACTCTAAATTCTAGTTGACACGCTAAACCAAAAACCTTTTCTACACTATTATCCACATAGAAGTATAACAGTAGTAGTTATGCTCTAGATCAATAGCAATATCGTAAATCTATTACTGACAAAACTATGTATGCTATTTTCTTTCGCTCCATGAAACAGCGCAGATTAAAGCGTGAGCTTTAAATTAATGCCGCCGGAGAGCTTGAGATATTATTGTGGAATTTTATGCCAATTCGCGTACTCTCAAGAGAACACAGTGCTGATGAACATAACGTGAAGGTAAAAAAGGAAACCAGTGGTTTCCGATAGAGACTACTCACGTCATTTGTGGTTAATTCAGTTGGAAAAAGAACAGCTGTTAATGCAACAGAGAAATGTCACAAGTACGCATGTAGCCTGGGCAGTGAGAATAGCCGCCAGTTCAACAGAGGTATACAACAGATGTGTACATAATACAATTAGAAGCGCTGTCAGATTCTGAAGCAGACAACAGAATAATTATAGCCGCAAATTCAAGGCAGATACATCACAAGTGTGCACACGATACAACAGGACTGTCGGTCCATTGTTTTCTTTTCGTCCTCAGTCTTCACGCCCTGCAGCCTAATGTGTTGTCTACACGAGGGATCAAGGTGAGACGTAACCACAGGCACTTCAAAACTAGAGAGACCCACCCGGCCCGCTGTCACCGTGAAGATCTCTCTGCTACGTGAAGCTTCAGCAAAGCGATCCCACTCAGTAACTGGAGACATTACTAGTGTGTGTATTGCTTAGCTTGGGGACGGGCCAGCATTCTCAGAAATCAAGTGCTATCACGCGAAAAATCGTCCACGCAGGCAGCTTTCAGTGCACGAGATACGATATCTGCATAAAAACATAAGGAAGTCCTTTTCCAGCAGCGTAGTCCTTAAATGGAAGAACTAAATACAGGGTTGGGTAAAGACATGTTACTCTTACTAAAGTTTTGCCAGTTCCCAAACCTAAACAACTAACAAGTCTCATTTTAATTTTCAGGTAAATCATAAAAATGGCTATTAGTATCCAATAAAAACTTCATGCTTTTTTGACACTTTTCTGAACAATAAATATTGAAGTATTCACATTTAAAAACGTACTGTACAATTTTTTTGTGGCCCACCCTGTAAAAGTAAATACATATACTTTCAATGTTGAAATAATGCGTAATCTAAACACCTTATCTAAGAAACCAATGCCTGTACCAAAAGATGAGCGAGGTTTCACTATAATAGAAATAACTTCAAATATTACGGGGAAGCTACGAAAAATATACAATCTCTTGCGACAAGAAACTGAGAGCAAAGGGTCAAACTTTGAAATAGGAAGAAACGGCATGGAGAGCTTGAAAACGACAAATATAATCTCTCTCACAAAATGTTTTAAGTACGTGTGACAGAGATTTACATTAGTAAATTAATCGTCAGACCCGAGAAATCACCGCGGCCCACAAATTGCAAACGTCAAGCGGTCCTTTAGAGTTTATACATCTACTGACCTGTCTACGTCCATAATCTACAGAGAAACTTCACCACGATCCTTGCGCCTGTCGGTAAAATGTCAAGTAGCCCTTGAAAGGCAAGTGACAACACAGAAAGCCCCGGCCCAGGCGGGACATGAAATAGACTTCCGGTGCCATGAGGAGAGAACTGTTGACACAGCCGCCTCAAGTTTCTGCCTGAAAAGTTCCTTTTTGTCGAGGGGGCGTATTCCAAAAGCCGTAGGTAATGTCCCCATCGCTTTGTAAGTGCGACCCTTAATCAACAGTTACGGGCCCTTATTTCTCACGGGTTGTGAACAGTCCACACAAAAGAGCTGTTTTCCTCAAGGTCAGTCCTTGCTTATGAATAAACACCAGTGCATAAAAATGGACATCACTATTATGCTGCAGGCCTGAATTATTTCGCTCAAAAGTAATGCAATTTCTGGCCTTAAGTGTAGTTACAATAAGGAATACGTTGTGTTTTCTTCATTAACGTCACCCTTTTGCTACTGCATTTTAACACACACACACACAAACAACAAAGAGCGTCTTGAATTATACTCCAACCAAAATGAACAGTCATGTATGGATCGATGAAGAACGGCACGTACGTAACTAACTTTCGAAGAATGTTCGTTTTGAAATTCGGAGTAGCGCTAATGGGCTTGTCCAGGTCCCAGTCAGTTATAGCCTGGAGGTCGTTAAACCACAGGGGCAGACGCGGGGACAGGTTGTGGGGACAACTTTAGCCCCGTGGGGTAGATTTCCTACTTAAGTAGACGCGATCTTTCCTCCACTTACCTATATCATCTTGTCTTACAGGTAAGGTGTGGTCTTACTGTGGCTGAATGTTACGATCTTTATGTTTATGTAGTGCAAAACACAACCTGGTGTGCGTGCGTATGTATTCGTGACGTACGCATTTTATCTGTACATGTATGTAGTTGGGGCTCAGAGGATTGGCGGAGATGTGAAACTGACACTAAGTACTGCCATAATTTGAACTCGCTATTAGAAACTCCGAAACCAAATTAATTCAGAAATAATCTATATAAGCATGAATAGTCAATGAAGGCTCTCTGGCACAGACATACAGTTTTATCTCTTTTTCTACTACAACCATAACCTTGAAATAAATTAATATTTGTTTTTATTACGACAAACATTCTACATGTAGTAAAAAAAATAGTAGTTTCGCTATGAATAATTTGAAAAACAATATTGGCGGTAAACTGTTGTCCACAGATCAAGATTTAGGTTTCGTGACAAAAAGCAAACGAAAAACAAAAACAGCTGACTATACAAGTAAGTAAAGGTTGCTTATTCGACAATGATACGGGAAAGTTGAAACTTCGACAAGACACACGTAGCGGCAAAACTACAGATATGTAACAGAAGCAAATCGTCACAATAACGCCAGAATGAGCTGTGGGTGAGGCCACTTGAAAGAACTTGCTAACACATCTTTTCCACTTTTGTGGAAGGAACAAACATTTCGTAGTGTCCTACGAGATATCTTACAATTCAAACATGTACTGGGCAAATTGAAATAATAATAATAATAATAATAATAATAATAATAATAATAATAATAATACGAAGATAAAGAGGCGGAGGGTGAAGAGAACGAAAAGTATGAAAAGATGGATGAATAGTAGAAGGAGGAAGAAATGGAAGAAAAGAGAGAAGAGAGACAAGCGTCAGTACCTCTTAGAAGAACGATGCTGATGTCAAACCCCAAATCTCATTTAGTATAATTGAATCACAAAGCCTTGAAAGCCAGCCTTACCGTACAAAGTTTTGACGGACAATTGTGTTCTTTAACTTTGTCAAAATGGCTCCTTCACCTTCGCCGTTTCCCCTCAGTTAAGACAACTCCGATCAGAAACGTCTCAGAAGACGTCCTTCATTGAAAAACAATCTGCCAAACTATTTGGACTCGCCAAGTCATATTGATTTATCTAACCACATGCGGCTGACGGTAAAGTACAGGAGCAGCGGGCATATCAGTCAGGCCAATCCCTGCTTGGACTTCATTTGATTAGGAATGTATGTAAATAGACACTACACTTGTCTAGTGTTCAACAGCGACCCTTAACACTGAGCGATATGTTTTCTGTTAGAAAATGCGTTCAGCTGTCATAAAAGAAAGAAGACAGAGAAGGAGATTGAGAGGGAGATAAAAGGAGGAGGAGGGTAGATATCAGTGACTAGTGTGGGAGGAAAAAATACTATATTATATTATGCTATGCGTTTCACAATCAACAGCAATTACTTAACAATAGTAAGCGTAGACGAGACGAACTGTGACATGTGAATTTTCTAAATAACGTGTTGACCAAATTAAGTTTAACATAAAGAACAAAAACCAACCACACGATCAACAGCGGTCTATTGGAAGAATCAGGAGTCAATGTTCAATTTCTTCCTATACTACAGCACACGCAAATCTTTCGCTTGAGAGAGCATGCGGATGTCGATACCGCTCTGTAAACGGATCACCTAATAAACACTAGATAAGAGAAGCAGGCTAGCAGGGCTGCTTGAGGACAGCAGGAAATAGGGAGGGTTGACGACTGGAGTGGCTGCTCTTCTCTCAAGGGAACCAGCCGGCTAGGGGGATATAAATGACACCTGTGCATTCTTGGGAATCCAAGCAACTTAGGGTTACAAACGGGGCGGGGGTGTGATGGTGGGATTAGGGAGTGTGGAGGAAGCAGGAGACACAGCACACACCTCTGTGACGAGTGGGACAACTGTTCTATTGATTTCGGTCCGCCGATAATCGATAACAACGCCGGTACTCTAGCGCCTGGACATCAATCCCGAACACATCGCACTCCTGTACCGGACATCACATCTACGCGTGCGCTATTTTGTTAACAACACACTGAAGCTCCCAATTTTAACAAGACGAAAGACAAATCTTAGGATTATAAAAACATGGGCCACATCCTTTATGACTTTCAATATAATCATTTCGCATTCCAAAGTTCTGTTGGGTGTCCCTTTTTGAAAACACTCAAAAGCAAACATTTCAGCTTCCCGGCAGATTTGTTTCAGTTTAAGCACTTCCAGTAACAACAACAACAAAGAAGCTCTCATGTTGTTAATTTCATATGATCATAATATTATAATGCGTGGCTACTCTATAACTAGACTATACGCCATACTTCAGCAACTGTGCGACACCACTGAATTACATTATGAAACAGACTTGAAAGGAGAAAAGCAGTTCAGGACTTAGAAATACGCCAACGTCAGTTTCATTCCTCAATCGTCACCATAACCACTACACCACCATGACCATCATCACCCACGGAAGACTATGCTACGACGTGTGTGTTCAGACTATGGCCACGCCCGGTGTATGACCTCCAAGAAACATTACAATCCAGGCCTTCCCGTCGTTGGCGTTTCATGATTATTGCAAGAATGGGGCAATTGCGGGGTCGCAAATCTCTCCGTTACGACCGTCCCCCCGATCCAGTGACAAGCTTATGATTTCAATCCCGGGCAGGTCAGCTTGACCTGTGCAGATTTCTGGCTAGAAAACGACCTCGTGTGGTTTTATGGACCTTTGGACGAATAGTACAGAGAGGATGCGACTTCCAGAATCAAAAGGAGTAGTCATTGTAATAATGATAATAATAATTATAATAATAATGGTGATAATGATGATGATGATGATAATGATGATGATAATAATAATAATAATAATAATAATAATAATAATAATAATAATAATAATAATAATAATAATAAT
>JBDFRD010040425.1:0-14861 GCA_039654405.1 Bullina lineata | reverse complement strand
CAGCAAAATCCATGCTCACCAACATTTTTTTCTTATTGATATACTGTGTTTATAAAAGTAAAGGTTTTAGTTCATTGAAGGCCTTTAAGGCCAACAGAGCCGGAGCTCATCCCTTCCAATAGCAGGAAGCAGGGCAGATCCTAGATAGGATGCAGGCTTAGTTCCCAAACAAAATGTTGGTAAACGCATCCCACAGAAAGTAACACCAGAGCAAAAAAATATATTCATTTACCCTTCTTGCAGTCAGTTCTTGTTAAGGGTTATTGGTTTGTTTTGTTTTTTAAATAAATATTATTCTTTCTCTATTGATATTTAGTGTTGATTTTTCGCATGAGTTTTAATGTAGCACATATATGTTCAGAGTATGATTTATTTTATAAACCTCTAGAAGTTTGATGTCTTATAAACAACAAACATTTTTGAATGATGCAAGAGAGAGAGAGAGAGAGAGAGAGAGAGAGAGAGAGAGAGAGATACAGACAGGCAGAGAGAGAAAAGGATATGATCACACCAATTTATGTCTTCAGTGACACCGGAAAATGTGCAAAGATATGGGTAAAAAATAAAAAGCCTTATTTACCTGTTCATAGACCTGGCTTTTAAAATGGAGGTCCTCTTTGAGAGTCTTCACTCGATTTTCCAAATCCACTCTTAGTAGAGTTTCCTCTTCCAGTTGTTTTTTAGCCGTAGCTAGTTGGGTCTCCAGCTTGGCCAGTTCATTTTTCAGACTCTGCAAAATATAATAATGATACATGTATATACAGTTTTTGTTTTTAAAAAAGGTACAAGTTTCACAAAAATTTAAATAAGACCAATAACTGCAGCAGCCTAATCAAGGCTTGTTGAGTGTCATGGTTCTTATTCACGTAAAAGATTGTATTGATTCAGATTTTTTAAAAAACAAACAACTCCAATCTGTGAAAAAAAACCAAAAAAAAATATATTTTAAGAAATGGCACCTTAAAAAGAGGGGGTGGGCGTGTTGCAATCATGTCTATACCTCAGATAAAGTTCATAGCTTCTAATTCAATACATTGTATTCTCATTAACTCTTTAACTTCCCTGGGATTCGTCTTCAAAACAAAGAAGAAGACACTTCCATGAACCAAGGGCAAATGCAATAGTCCAATTCTTTGTTTTCTGTCTGCACTACAAGCAGGTTATAGGAACGTGTGAACCCTGTCACTATTTGAGAACCATGCAATGCCAAAATATAATATATATCAAAATGTTAGTAAAAATTAAGTGCATGAAGAACAGTGAACATTACTTGTTGCTACTGTAAAGCATAGTAAAATAAATCATTGATTAGTCAATTTCCCCAATCACCCACTGTATGTAATTGGGTCAATTTCATCTCGCTTAGAGTAGTGGGGGAGGGTCAATGGTGGAATGGCCTAAGTCATGCAACATTTTAATAGAATTGGAGAAGCCCTCACCATTCAATTAACTAATTGAATAATGATGAAGTCTCAACACAAGAAGCGTACAATTAATCCTGTAAAATGCAGCTTAATTTCCCAAGGGATGATGCTGCTGCTGTTATTCATAATTAACAAAATTGTCTTTCTATGTTACACAGTGCTATTCTTTGGATAGTGAATGACTTACATGTATTTTCACTTTTTTTTAAATTGCTTTGTAAATAAAATGCAATTACACGCTGTTGTTTAAGAGTGAAAGAAGTAAAACCACTTACTAAAATTAACTCAATACATGTGTATAAAGAAAAACCAGATCAGTGTCCCACAAAATGTAGCAATAGTAATCAATCATACATTTTCATGTCACTACATGTATTAGAAATACCTGTACTAAAATTGGTTACTTCCTCCTGTAAAATAAGCTAATATAACAGATTTAAATGGTCAACTTCCAAAAGTGTTCCAAGTAACAAAACAAGTAATAATTCATAGATCAAAACATACTAATTTTTATATTACAAGTTACTTTTAATCAATTTTACTATAAGCTCTGGACCTACAATTAATTTTGAAGCCTGAGCAGCATTTCCTGTTAGGTCAAAAATTGAGTCTAAAAGATTGCTGCTGGACAGTCATCAATCAATGAAGTATCAATAATAATGACCTTAATTAACACAGCAGTTCAGGTTCTCTAGTAAAATATGTAAATGCTGCGGCAAATGGATAACCCTATGACTACAAATTTAATTATTGGTCAAACTATTCTAATATTTAAACAATCCATACTTAATGGGAAGTTTGAGCTTCATTCCTGCAACAGCTGGCAAAATAAGCATTTATTTAACCAGAAATTTATAAAAGCAAGTTATATTAACTTTTTACAGATGATTTTTATTTGAGCTTGTATGCATACAATTTAAATTATGTTTATCATGTTAATTAAAGCTATTTTTATAGAAGATAAGAGAAAGCCAGCCTTTTGAACATAGTACATCATCGACTACTACTTAGAACATGTCCCCTTTTCTCAGTACAACTGTATTCCTATTATATTCCTTGGTTTTTGCATTTTATCTTTTATTAAATATAAATCTATTTATTAATCTGAATATGTCAGAAAGGACATAAGTCATGAATTTGAAACCGATCCTACTTTCTAATGACTGTTTCTGAAATCTCTCTTCTCGAGAAGCATATTTCACACTTTGTGATCTTTAGAGACAGTTCACACCTGACAATAACGATGAAAGGTCGAGGTGGGTAAGAAGATGGAATCAGTATTCAACTTTTATTGAGACGGGGAGACTTGGATGTTTCAGGAAGGAACGAGCCGGAAGCCAGTTGGCCTTCTGAACCTTACTTTCAATTTCTTGATATCAATGATTTTCCCATCTTGAATTCATATATATTTAAGTCCAATATTTTGTAAAAGACAGTAGAAAAAGCATGAGGATGATTGAAATATACAGGAAGAACAAAATATTGCATGCACCAATCCCATAAAAGCTATTATGGGATAGTTTATTTTAAAAATGTTCATTCCGAAATGCTGACTTCTATTTCTCTGTGAAAAAAATAAAATAAAAAATATGTGGAAGTTAGCAGAATTTCTAGCGGTACCTGGTGGGATTTACCTGATTTTCTTTTTCAAGCTCACGGCCATGGAAATCTGCAAGCTGCCTTTCCAAAACCTGGACACGGCGCTCCAATCCACTGGCCTCCCGATCTCTCTTATTGAATCTGATGAAATAAAAAGTTTAAAAATATTCAATATAACACGTATCCTACATTATATCCTATAAAAACAAAATGTCTGAATTTTCTGTAAAAGCATTTGGACTTAACCTGCCTACATATTAGTTACATAAATTGTGGAAAGCCTCCCTAAAATGAAAAGAAAAAATTCTGTATTATTAGGAAATTATATCTTTTATAGTTTCTTTTCTTGACACCTTTTATTTCTCTGCCTCATTTCCCTACGCTAACTTTTCAATCAGCTTTCTTTGATGGGCTATTAAAAGCTTCCTCAGCTAGGATTGAACGTGCATCTCAATGCTTAATTAGATAAATTAAATTTAAACAATTTGCTCATAAATTTGAATGTTGGCATTACAAGAACAACAAAACACAGGACGGAATACGAAACAATTGAAAAGGAAATTTTTCTTCCTCGTAGAATCATTGTATGAAAGTTGTTATTATATTTATGAATTTATCTTGTCCAAACTAAAATTCTTCTCTGCTGTTCAACAAAAGAAGATGACCCATGCAAGTCCGACAGTCAAGTGACTCTTATAGTGTTGAGTGACTCTTATAGTGTTGGTAGTGGCCTAAAGTCTTATTTCAATTGTTATACAAATACACTTGCATCTTATACTTGGAGTGTGTACAAAAATAAAATGTCTGTAAAAACAAACAAGGCAAAACTAAAATTTTCAATCCTGATATAAAAATAGTCAAAAAATTTAAATGTGTCTAAATTGTAATATCCCATAATGCAGTAATTCAGGGGTAGAAGATATATTCATTTTTCCACATCTATGAAAAAAGGAACAGAGACATCCCAGAAACAAAAGAGGACTAATACTGTGTACAAAATATAAATTTTCTTTTGTGACAATTTGGGTTTAAGAAAACATGGCTGACAATGTTCTTTGATGAAATTAAATTTTGTTTCAAGTATTACCTTGTTCACTCTTTTTATGACATATTTGTCTTTATATTAAATATATTATTTTATAGCTGATCTATAATTGAATCTTGTTCGTCATGCAACCTTAATTCAAGCGGGCAACAAGCCTGTCCCTATCACTAACCATATTTTATTTCAACGTGCAATTTCTCAAAAAGTAACTTCTATCCAGAAGTGCTGAAATCATGATGTAACATTGTAGTCAGTGTAGTTCATATGGTCATGGATTAGTTTCTCAAATCCTATTAAGTAATAAAACTAGCTTGCTGTATGGTCACTTCTATGGCACTATTTGCCCAAGATAGTAATTGGAAAGTACCAGTATCACTTGACCCTCTGCGACAATGGACATGTGCAAACAATCACAGCACTTAACCTGTCAGCTGGAACATGGGGCAATCAATTCTATCACTATCACAGATGCCATAAATCACATCTGAAGGAGATGAGAGGCAGGTAACAAGAACTCTCCTTTTATGTCAAATTGCCTAGGCATGTAAACAAAACATTTTTTGTCAATCCTACAGTGATTACACTTCAGCTAAATATAATATTTCTATGTAGTTTGGGGAAGATTATTCCATTCTGCTTTTGTAATCTGTAATCAAACTAAATCTATTAGACTTAGCGGATCTAGACCTACAATTTATTCACTCATCATTACATGATGATGAGATAACTGAAAGTCTAGACTCTAGTTCTTACTAAAAAAATGTTAGGCCCCAATACAGTAATGTAGGTTCAGGCATGGAATAAGTAGATCTAGAGTCTAGTTCAGACAGGTTTATTTACATAATCCTTAGTTGTAACCAATACCCTGATTGGCATAAAAATAAAAATGAGCATTGATTGACGGGTAGTTATCATTTAACAAAAAACCTGAGATATCCTGAGAAAACACTGAATTGTAACAAATATCACACTTCTTGACCTGTGTTGCCTTCTTGGATCGCATGATCAATTAGAAATAATGTAGGGATGATATCATTTGGGATTTCCAAGAAAACGCAACTTTCGGTTTCAAGTAATTTATAGTGTTTCCTGTCCAAAAGTGCTTTTTTGACAATGACAAATTTTCAGGACAGAAATGTTATGTGTCATAAGATGACAGAAAACACTTCCTTGTTACAATTTAGGCCTAGTGTTATCTCCATGTTATCTCACAATTATTGTGATAATATCAATATCTCAGATTATTTGTTAAATGATAACTAGGGCCTAGATCTAGATAGATCTATATCTAGATCTACCGTTGATTGACTGAATTTTTTTAGTCAAAGAACAAGTTAGAAGTTGTACAAATTGATATGGAGGACCCCCTTGAACATTTACCTAAACAAACTCTTTAAATTTAAGCCTAGATCTAGATATCTACTTCTTAGTTTCAGGCATATTATTTTAAGAACAAAGCACAATTTATACGTGCAATTATTGTGATGTAGAATCTACATTAGATCTAGATTCTAGATCTAGAATCTAGATCTAGGCCAACAGACCCGAAAACATCTATAAATCGTGCATTCAGTGCTCGTTTGGAGACAGGTCCTATACTGCAAAAATACCGAAAAAACACGCAAAAAACGCGGAAAAAATAATAATTCTGCCTAGATCTAGATCTAGAAAATCTAGATCTAGATTCTAGCTGAAGACTAGCCTAAAGTTTAACTAAAGAAAAAAATAAATGACATTAAGTGGGTAGGAATACTGTCCCCTAGTCCTAGATTCTAAACTCTTATCTTCATATCCCAAAACAAAATGTTTTTTGCCTTTTCTTGTTCGGCCAAATTTAAAAGGCCACGCCATTGTAAAGTAGGCCTGCCTATAGATCTAGTCAAAGGCTAAGACGCCGGGTGCGAGATGACGCATCAAGCGGAAATTCGGCATGGCGTGGGGATCTCTAGAATCTGAACTGCAAAATTATAAATTAGAATCTAGATTCTAGATCTAGATCTAGAGATCTTAATCCAGGCCGTATAACAGATATATCTCGACTCTAGATCATAGGCCTATGAAATAAAGTGTTATTCTAGCCCTCTACTAATACAATGAGCCGTGAAACAAACTTACCTTGCAAGCAAATCGTCATAATCCGTTTTGTACTTGTTCGCTTCGATTTGAAGCCTTGCTTTCTCCTTCGCCGTTTCATCGAGTAATTTGCGCAACTCAGCAAGTTCCGACTCATACAGAGTTTTTACGCTTGACACCTCCCTTTTGACAACTTCTTCCGTTGATCTAACTTGTAATGTTAGCCGGCTGTTTTCAAGTTCCAAGCTCCGAACTCTGTCGATGTAAGCGGCCAGACGATCGTTCAGTCCTTGAAGCTGCTCTTGTTCTTCCAAACGCGAAATCCTCGCCGGCGATGGCGGTCTAACCACACCGGATCGCCGGCTTGAAGAACTGGAACTGGTACTGGCCCCTTCACCGCCACCACTCGACGATGAATACGATGTGGTGGTAACCGTCTTCTTTGTTTGCCTGACAGACATGATTGCAAATGATTTTGTGTGATCAAACACTTAGCCCAAACGACAGAGTACGTCCAGTGATAAACAACCCTGCAATCGAGATAGGCCTAACAATGGACAGAGGTACGCGTAGCGTAGTGGGAAGCACGAATACGAATAATAGGTTAAGCATATCGAGGGAAGCAAATTTAATTCTTCTCATTCGATTTCTGAACATGATTAAAGAGCATGTTAGTTGGTTATCGTAACACTTGTGAACGCTAAGGAAGCAGAATCAGACACGAAGAGTATTATATTAACTGTGTGTTTTCATGAGGACGTTTTCTAAATTGTGTGCCGTGCAATTAGAAAGAGATAAGCACCTGAGATTGTCACACCTGTGGGCTATCGAAAGAAATCTGACATGTTGAAAGTTTGATGCTACTTAAAGATATATTTCTGCCGTGTGATATTTTCTTTTATGCTGGGGGCACCTAAGTCATGATGCAATTTTTTTTTCAGTTTAGTATGAAAGGCTGTTCTCGAAGAGAGCATGAGTAACCTACATAAAGTTTGTTTTTTTTTTCCAATCAGACGTCAGGTAAATACTACATATCGGATTGGTCGACTGCTATTCGAATAAAACTTTTCTTTGTCCCATCGCGAGGCTCAGCCAATGACTGTCCGGCAATCGGCCTAGTACGCGTGCTCGCGCGTTTTCAGTCACGTGATAACGCACCTTTTCTCCCGTGTAAAATTGCCAGATGAAAAACAAGCATTACGGGTATTTTAGGCCTTAGACCAATTAAATGAAGCCTGCACCGGCTTTCTGCACCAATAGTTTTCATTAGAAAGACGCGGCGGTTTTTCCCCAATAAAAATGTACGTCAAAAGGTAGTTTATCATTCCTGTAATAAACAGTTTTATTAGCTCGTGGTTGATCGGTTGCTCTTTTGCATCTTCAATTTACTCGATTGTGCATGATAGTTCCAGTTCGGACTGATTATACCTTACCTACAAGTGATATTTAAAATATAATAAAAATGCATTACATGAATTGTAATATTTATTCTTTTAAATGTTGTTGGGCTTCGCTCTATTCAAAAGATGAATGGATACAAAGAATAAGACACGAAGGAAGTATGAAAGAGATGCATATAATAATGTGAACGAATTTATAAAACAAAGAAAAGGCTTATAAAATTAAGTGTGAAAGACCCCAGATCTATACTTAACGGAAATTAGCATACCTATTTATCGTTAAAGAAATGTAATTTGAATGCATTGTACTTGAATCAAGACGACTAAAAAGAAAAGAAACGTGTCAGGTTGTAATCGTGTCTTGATACATTTAGTATCTTTAGTAACTGGAAAAACGCGGATGTGGCATTTGTTCTCGCCTCCTTTTTCATCCCGGGCGAGGAAGGCCTATGCCTCCCTTGGCCTATTGACTGAACTGAACCATGGAAAACCCTAGGCCTAGGCTTCAGATCAAGGGTTAGATCTATCTGGCGCACGCCAATTATTGTAAGGTTTTCTTGGGCAGCGTGCTAAAATTAATGTATGGTCAGTCGCTAAAATCGACGCGATAGGCCTACGTTATTCTCATAGCGTCTTTTCTGGAGGTACGCGAAAGCGCGAATTTACCACGAATAATAACACGAACAATCTCCAGAAAAGTTGTACTCTACATGATACTTGTAATAGCCTACGCCAGAGCAAAATCTCATAAAGCGCAATAGGCTTGAGTCTGCAACAAAAACTCTTCAATAGCCTAATAATGTACTAATAATATAGTACGGAACTAGAACAACCCAATTCCCAGACAGATTTTTTGTTACATGTATCATTCTTAATTTGATGGGTAGGCTACAGTTACTAGCATGAAGTGCTCAAGCCACTGGGTACATGATGTACATTGAAACATAATGTTGTCTAATGAAAGGGTTATAGGCCTCCAAGTAGTGTACGATCCATAAGAAAATATTAGCATTATTATGTTGCGTACCTCTAAATTATGGGTTATATTTAGTTCTGTACATGTAGTTATAGACTTCAAAATTATTTGTCTACGACAGCCAGATCAGCTGTTGAAGAAAACGTGTGGCCCAGACTATTTTTGCTAAAACGAATGTCCTTGATGGATTTGTGGACCATTATTCAATGTCATCTTGTGGTGGAATGGTGCCGTGAAGTTATGAATGATTCTTGCTTTCCGGAAAACTTTACTTTTACTTTCGAAAAAAATTACATTTATAGCTAGCACAGACACCGGAACAGAACGTAGATCTAGAAATGCCTAAAAGAGGCGGATCTTTTATGGCCTTGTCCTAGCAAGAGATAAATTGAAAGCTTAACTTATCTATATCACACAAACGGCGGCTTACATGTCGGCTATAACAGAACTAGTCTGCTATCTCCTGAGATGACCGAGGTAGTAAAACCCATACCCAACTGGGGGCGAAGATCACATAACAGCCAATACTTCGGTAGTAAAATCGTAATATTCCCACCATTATTGGGTTAGGGTTAGGGCGTGTCCCAATGGGACCTAATAGTAATACTAAACCACGAGTGCAACATTTTAAACAGTACCGGTACAGAATTGCCCGCGGCAACTTTCAATAAGTTGGTTACCTTGTCTAGTTTGCCGCCGCCTGTGACATGCTTATTCGGCGATTTTTAGTCCCAATCTCTAATCAATGAATGAGTGTGCTACAACGTGGCTGACCCCCCACAGTTGTCGCATGAGTGACGCACAGCATTAACAACGTAGTACAGGCCAGCCGGAGAACGCAAGTGAGAACAAACTCGCTTATGCAAGAGTTTGCCAAGCGCAACAAAGAGACAAGAATGTGTTGAGTGCATTTGTATTGTCTTTTTCCCTCCTTTTTGTTTTTCTACCTTAGGGAAAACTAGTCTAGTTGTCGTAACATCTTGCCGTATACGTAATTAAACAAAAAAAAGGGATTTAAAAAAAATTAAAGCGTGCAAATTTATTGATATTTTATGTTGTGGTTCTGGGACAGTGATTTATTTTTTCTGAAACGTAAAGCTGATTCGACAAGAAATGAGTTCTTTTCTTGCGTTATTCATTTTTTTTTTTACCGGGCCAGCGAAGGCGCTCTTTATATTTAACACGCCTGGTTGTACTCGCGGCAAACAAGCGACCCATTCGCATTTGAATGTTCAAATAACCGGAAAGGACAGGCGGACCGGCATTTATAGTTTCGCCTATTACGCGTTTTGCCTGAGCTATTCCACACCGCAAACCGGTTTTTCTTTCAAATCTTTCGCTCTATGTTGTACACATAGGGGCTTCCACCCTTTAAACTGCTCTTGGGGCTTCGTTGTGTCGTTCATCCCACAAACACTGCTCGAGCTGATACGTTACAATTCAGTTCAAAGAGCCGGAACTTGATAGCTTGGAGCAGAATACATAGATACTGGATCTCCTAAATGGAACGTTGGTCTGTCGAATTGAACACACCCACACCCCTTTTCCGACAAAGACCCAACAAGGTCATAACACTCATGTACATGTATTATGTAGATTAGATGTAACATGTGGTAGAAATGAGCAGCGCAGAAATGTGATACATCATGTAGGTCTACTCTTTAAAGTAAGCTGGATCCAGACAAGAACGAGCACCAGGACTACAGACATACTTCGATGGTACATATCATGAAATCCGTAGCACATAAAAACTGTAGCTCAAGGTGAAGACGAGGGGGTGGGGGTTGGGGTGAGGAAGACAAGGTATAAAGGCCCAAAACAACACGAACAGCATCAGGGGCCACAAGGGCTGTGACGGCGTCACTTCGGTCGGGTAAACTTGTCTCTCGACTTGTTTAATAGCCTCCCACAGCCAAGCCAACTCCACGTCCTCGAGGTGTGGCCCGGGTACCCGCACACGGCAGACACATACATGTACAAGGATAGCAGACGGAGCTCTGGCCGGGGGTTCATTCACCCCTGTTCTACAGATACTCGCAAGCCGAGGAGGAGCCCGCAGCACCACGATGGAGAGCGCAGCGTCTACAGAGCCCGCAGCACCACGATGGAGAGCGCAGTGTCTACAGAGCCCTCAGCACCACGATGGAGAGCGCAGTGTCTACAGAGCCCGCAGCACCACGATGGAGAGCGCAGTGTCTACAGAGCCCGTAGCACCTCGGAGGAGCCCACAGCACCACGAGGAGTGAGCGAGGCACATCGCACCACACAGTGTTCTCAACGCGTCGGGCGAGCCCGCAGTGCCACGATGAAGAGCCAGCACCGCACATCGCAGCAACAGACACCGCACCATCCCTCCTTCTGTTCACCACGGGGCGACTCACTGATGAAGATTGTGCCTCAATTGGAAGGAGGGCACCGAAGGTCATCATCCCTTTTCGGCTGGGGACAAAAATTGACAGAACTACCACTGGATCATCACGTTGCCGTCGTGTGGGAGCTTGCGTGTTCTTGTGATTCTGGAGGTGATAACAGCTTGGATTCAATCGTGCTGAAACAACGACAGATGAAGAACCAGACTAAGGATGATCCAACCCGGCGTTCAGACATGGCTTGCCTTCTTCTGAACACACGTCTAATATCATGAACCTAACTTAGCCTGTGTGAAACAAGATGGACAGGAACAGGACGGACACGGCTTACGAGCGGAGACACCATCATCTACTCTGGACAGGAAAAAGGCCAGCCACGCACACATGGATTTGCGTTGATGATTACACCCGAGGCAATGCAAGCATTGTTGAACTGGGAACCAGTGTCACAAAGAATCCTCACTGCAAGATTTAACTCGAATGGCAGGAAAGTCATCATCTTACGGTGCTACGCTCCAATAAATGAAGGAGACATAGAAGGAAAAGAACACTTCTATGAGCAAATCCAAGCAGTCGTTGGCAGACCACCAAGGAGAGACTTGAAGATCCTCATGGGAGATCTGAACGCAAAACTGGGATCAGACAACACAGATAGAGAACTCACCATGGGCCGACATTGCGTTGGACAGCAAAATGAAAATGGCGAACTCTTCATAGAGTTCTGCACCTTCAACGACCTAGTGATCGGAGATACTCCATTTCCCCACAATACTATCCACAAGACCACATGGGTTTTTCCCGACGGCAGGACTGAGAACCAAATTGACCACATCATAACTGGCAGAAAGTGGAGGCGGAGGCTGCATGACGTTAGGGTAAAGCGTGGAGCGGATGCAGCTTCAGACCAAGAAGGGAAACAACTACAAGCGCGCTACTGGGAGCTCAACCGCAAGTGAAAAGAAGTCAAAGAAAAGGCAAGAGAAACTTCATAAAAGAGCTGACTGCGGAAGCAGAGACTACAGCGGAGCAAAGACACATGAAGAGACTGTGCGAGATCACCAGAACACTCTCTGGAAAGACCAGCAACCTCAGTCGCCCCATCAAGGGCAAGAGCGGGAATGCCATCTCAGGAGAAGAGGAACAGAGACAAAGATGGGTTGAGCACTTCAAGGAAACACTCAACAGACCTACACCACCAGCCCCACCACACATCCCGCCACAAACCAAGCTCCTTGACATCAACACCAACCCCCAACCAAGACAGAGACCACCAAAGCTATCAAGTCAGGCAAGGCAGCGGGTCACGATGAAATACCACCCGAAGCTCTGAAGGCAGACATCCAGACTTCAACTGAGATGCTACACCCACTCCTACACAAGATCTGGGAACAAGAGAGAGTGCATGAAGACTGGAAAAAGAAAGGCCACCTTGTGAAGCTGCCGAAGAAAGTTGTACAAACCGGCGTCCGTCAGGGTTGTTTACTCTCGCCAACAATCTTCCTAATGAAGATTGATTGAGTCTACAGCGGGCCGAAGGACAGGTATCAATACCCTCCGACTAATCTGGAGATCAACAGCCCTCTCACTCTACAACAAAATCCGGATATTCAACACCAACGTGTAGTCTGTCCAACTATACGGCTCAGAAACATGGCGGGTAACAAAAACCAACACTAGCAAGCTTCAGGCATTCACTAACACAGATGTCTCAGGAACATCCTCCACATCAGGTGGCCAGAAGTCAATTCCAATGAACAACTGTGGGACAGGACAAGAGAGACCCCAATTCAAATAAAGAAAAGGAAATGATGCTGGAACGGTCACACCCTGCGAAAACCTGCATCCAATGTCACCATACAGGCCTTGGACAAGGAAAGCGGAAAGTGGGTCGACCAAAACAGATATGGCGCAGGAGTATAAACGCTGAAGCGAAGGCTGCTGGAATTACATAGGCCGAGCTGAGGAGGGCCTGTCAGAACCGTGCCCTATGTTAGGAATCAAGAGGCATAAGTCAAGTAAGTCAATGTATACCTCCCTGCCTCTCTATCTATCGTTTCACACATTTGCGTCTTATTTCTCCAAAGTTAATATTCTCCTTTAGTCAATCTCTTTATCCCTCCATCTCTGTCCACCAATCTGTCTTTCAAGCTTTATTACTGGCTCCGTTTGCTCCAAGCATCGATTTATCTCCTTATATAAGTAAATATACTTAATGTGCAAGCAAACGTCTCCCAATCACATGATATCTGCCTTTGAAACAATTTGATCTTCTTCACAAAATTGCATTTACCTGTCGAATAGTCCAACGGAAGGTAAATGTCTTGTCAGGGCAGTGAAGTATTGGTCAGTTGTTGGTGACGTGAATGGCCAGACTGCCAGAGCGTAGTCTATATCACTTTTCAGTTTTAGAGGCCTCAGAGTCAGGTTTTCAGGCATGGAACTGAGGATAAATGGGATCCGAGTGAATGTTTTGTAGCCAAAACAAAACTGAAAACCAATGAGCCTTCAAAGTTTGCTCGCCAACTTAAATATGATTAACCCTGACCGGTGTCTTGGGTTCTGCCCCGAGCATAAAGGAATAAAGACTGCTGTTACTTGAAACGAACCCAGTTGGATCGACGAATTAAAATCCAAATTTTAATAGTTTAATCCAGAACCTAACAAAATTAGTGGGCATGTTTTTCTTTGGAGACTGTGGTGGGTCATTTTTCATTCTTTAACTGAAAATTATAATAATAAAACTTTCGATTTCCGCCCAATATTTCACTTTAATCAGCCTTGTACTGAAAATACATCTGAGAAGCTGCCTCCTCCTTTAATTATTTGAGGAACTTTTCACCTGTACATCACACCGCCCTCAGGTGTTATCACTCACAGTTCTGGCAAATCTCCAGCCTTTGCTGTCATCAGTTCGTTCACTTCACGTTCAGTAACTTTGCACCCAAACTTTTTGGCGACGGAGTCCATAATGCCCACAAGTCCATCCGGCATACCTATGTCAAAAAAGAAATTTGCATTTCTAAAAAAGTTTGAAGAGGATAAAATGACATAGGATAGATAGGTTTTTTTCATGTTCTATATTGTACCTTCCTATATCGTTTCGTTTTACAAATGATAATGCATTATATAACATCTCGTTAATTGAAATGAGAATGTCTTAGTGTACTAAATCAAAACGACCAAAAGGGAAAATATAAATTGTATCAATTCTGTTGTTTAAAATCTTAATTAAAATATTGCTAAACCTCTATTATTGCATTCAAAAGTGACACTTTGGCTTGTTGAAATTTTATGAAAAGTTTTTAATCTAAAATAATTAAAATGCGCATTTTTAATATTTCTCCTTAATGAAAGTCTGTGACATCACAAGACGGGCGAATTAAACTTTTGTTTATCAAATCCTACGTTTATTGTCCATGAAAATGGGAAACAGGTTTTTGCGTAAAAAAATAAATGAGATACCCAAGTGAACACATGTTTCGAGAGTACTTGAAAGTGTAAGTAGGATCGTTGTAGCTGGCCCTTTCTTCTGTGTGGATTCTTTTTCTATTTTCAGCTTCATATAATAATAATAATGATAACAATAATAATAATAATAATAATAATCATCATAATAATAATAATAATAATAATAATCATAATCATAATCATAACCATAATCATCATCATCATCATCATCATAATAATAATAACAGTAATAATAATAATATAGTAGAAGTAGTGTCCGCAGCAGCAGTTATGGTTTATAGTTGATACATGGACACTTAACTAAGTTCTGTCATATTGTAAAAGCATTGCAGCTAGACCTGGGGCCGGTTGCTCAGATCACTAGCTGCACAGTTAAATCGTTAGCTTATCAGCTAAAATCGGGAATTCACCGCTAGCTGCGTTGCACAGCTCCCATTTATCTCTAACCAGCAGCTACTTTAGCGGCACAACTTTAGAGGTGCTCGGGGCAGCTCTAAATGTCTTAGC
>JBDFRD010040204.1:0-14863 GCA_039654405.1 Bullina lineata | reverse complement strand
CGAAGGAAGTAGGAAATGTAAGGACAGGGTGGCCTGGAAAGGGATCATTAAAACAAACCCATACACCGAAAGGTAGATTGGGGACAGATAAAGTTAGTAAGTAAGTATTCTTAATAGAGAAAAGATGATAACAAAAGCCTGTCACATCTGTATTTTATTCTCATTATAAGATTCCTTCATAATATATATAACATCATATAATATAATACATATAGGGGACAGAATAGCTCAGTTGGTAAGCTTTTTACTCTCTGAGCACATAGTTCCAAGCCCAACTCCTGTAAGTAGCAGTATTTTTTCTGCAAACTTGTTGATCTTTAATCACCCCCGACTCCAACTTGGTACTGCCGGGTTTGAACGCCGAGGTCTATTGGAGATGAGCTATAAAATCAGAGATCCCCGTATATGTTACATACATTAAAGATCCGTTGACGGTCTGAAAGCGTAAAAGTGTAGGCAAGTGTCACTGTCCGGACAAGATCTCTAAATTTAAAAAAATTTGCACATGAGCGTTTCATTTCCTATCAAACTACAGATTGGACTAGTCCCAAACATATTGACCATGTCTTCCTTGAAATAAAACTAGAATGACTGAAAGAGGACTAGAGCCTCTGGGCACAGCGTTTCTAAGAGGCTGCCTTATGTAATCGTCTATAAAATAAAAGTAAAAGACAAAAAGAGCAATATTATGCATATTGCACATTTTTTGTTCTTTTACTTTTTTATGTTCTTGCAAACTTAAATGTGTTGGTGATACACACTATAATGTACTTACCTTATTAATGTCTTTATGTCTTTCCTTGGTCACTATTTCCTCCAGAATCTCCCCATCACCTTTCACCAGTCTCAAGAAAAAGAAGGAAAAAGGAAAGAGAATGAAGAGTCTTGAGTACTCTACCGATATACTTTCAAAGTCACATTAGTCTAGATGTGTTTGTCTATTGGACTTATAAACTGATAAACCTTAGAACATTAAGATTTGCCTTTAACAGGTTTGCTGTCAAATGCCTGTATGACATTTAATTTATAACAACTTACATAAGACTAAGACTATGTTCTATCAAAGCTCAATCTTTATTCTCCAAAGTTCTTATCCCCTGCTTTTGAGGAAATTTTGTCTTTATTCGCGTGTCTTCTTTGATGACAGCCTTCACACAAACATTATGTTACAATTAAGTTCATATTCTCATTTTGATTATCTTCTGATAGAGAAGATTAAAATACAAAAAAAGCCCCTCATTGTTGTTTTTTAATTTATAGTGTAAAGTTTACTTAGTAAAGCTGAAGCATTTGCGGTGCCACAATAATTTCAATTAAGGCTTAAACAGATATATAAATATATAATCAACAAATTATGAACGTCGGCAAACTCTAGTCATTCACACGTTAAAAATCAAATGTTATAAACTTTATTAAACAATAATACATTCAGGAGTAAACTTGCTTTGACACAGCTAGGTAGACACAGCCGATGACATTACCTCTCTCTTCCCGTCTCCTCATCATAGACCCTGCGAATCACACTCTGCTGTTTCTCCCACTCTTCTTTTGTCATCGGTTTCATCACTCGGGGTTTGGGGCCAGCTTTGCGGCCACTTAGAGCTTGGAAGTGGGAATGAAGGAGGGGCTCACAAGGGGGTTAACTCATTTTTAAGCTCCCTAATTTCCTTTCATAAAATACATCATTTTACGGTAAATACTGTACAATGTACATTCAAGGTTTGCAGAAATGACTTTCCAACTCTCATTTTTCTGCATCAAAATCTTGCTGTTCCTACACAAGAAAAGTGTAAGAAAAAAAAAAGAACACTTACTAAACTCCTTTCAAACTTTTGCAACTGAAATGTGCAGATTTGAAGGAGACGCTGGAAACCCTAGGCATGTAGACTGTAATGTGTTTGAAAATATGGGATGTACTATAATTATTTAGGCCCTGCAAGTGCGAACCTCAAATCACACAGACTATGCAAATGACACTGTCAAGTGACAATGTGATATGTGACTACTACTACTAAAGTTCCCTGAATATTATATTTTCAAACACAGACATTGATGAATATTTGATTAGTATTTTACTATTACCTTCTTATTCCATGCTCAATTTCCTTGATTTTCAATTTTCACACTCAAAAAATCCTAACCAAACTCCAAATATTTAGAAAGCAGGAAAGAGCATCAAACCTTCAACTCCTACGGGTGGTTCCGTTGGAGTTATTTCAATTTCATCCAATGGAGCAGAGCTTTTCTTCTTTTTTTTCTTCAACTTTTTCTTTTTCTTCTTTTTTCTTTTCTTACGCACAGGGGATGATGATGATGATGAAGAACTTGTTGAAGATGATCTTGATCTGGAAAAGTAAACCAAAATGTAACCTGTAGTTTGTTCACATAAGGGATCTGCAATTTCTCAACTCATACTCCAAAATCTTCATCCAGCCTTGACGCAATAACTCAATGTAAAGTTTCCACAGGAAAGGAACCAATCGAATTATAAAAGTTAATTCGCTCACTGGTCTCACAGGTAAAAGTAACTTCTTCCGTCAAAGAAAAAGCTGTCAACCTTGCTAAAATAGGTGAAACTAACCATTGCATTCAAGACAACTTTGTGAATTCTCAGATTAAGAAAATAGTTGAGAGTAGGCCTAGGTGAGTACAGTGGAAACCACTTATAACAGGAATCCGGTAATAATAGGGCTTGTGTCAATCCCCGTTTTTTCTTCCTTTGTCTCTATTAAAACTTATCGGTAGTAACAGGGCCCGATCTGTTATAGCAGGGATGCGGATATCCGCTCAGCTTAATAGCAATGCCTGTCCGAACGATCAGCTGGTTAACAAAGGAAAATTCCATGGACTTTAACTCAATGGCAATCTCCAATTCCTAAACGGCGACTGCGTGAATCGGAAATTCCCTGTAGGCAACCCCACCTTGCACAGCGAGAAAGTAGGTCATGCTACATGCTTTCAGTACTTCCCCACCTTGTGCGCTTGGCCTCCATGCCTGGGGCGTCTGGCGTTAACACGTCAGTAACCGTAACAGTACAAACACCACCACTCTCCCCCCCACCCCACGCCTCCCCTCTCTCACTACCGGTAGTCAACCGTAAACTTAGCACACAGTGGATCTTCAACAATTACCTCTCTGAGTCTCTCTCACACACACACTACACATGTGTAGGCTACCATGCAATGAACACGTCACATAGTGAAACTGATAAAGCCACTGGCCGCCAACAAAACCCATGATTTAGAAATATCAAGAATTTGTTAATCTCTACCTCTATCTCCCTTGATATCTGATTTAACAGGGATTTTGCATTGATCCCATCATCCCTGTTATATCAGGTTTCCACTGTAGATATCTAGGCATAGATCTAGATCTACCTTTTACAAAATTAAAATTAAAAAGAGCACATTGCTGTGATTGCTTGCTTTGCAAATGCCTCCAACCCATTATGATAACTTATCTGGTCGAATCTAAAATTTCTTGTTCCAAATCAAAGTGACACAGTCATTTTTTTCAGTCTAGTTTCTAGATCTAGATTATCTAGAATTCTAGATCTAAATCTTTTAAGAATCTAAATATTGATGTGATAGTAGTAGTATCGTTTGGACTACACTTCTATATTATTTTTGTATCATCATACCTTCCTTTCGATTTCTTTTTCCTAATTTTATGTTTATGCCGTTTCAGCTCACGCTTGTCAGAAGATGATCTCCTTTTCTTTTTTATTTCTCTGAAATCTGGACTGGATGACGAACTCGAACTCGAGCTAGATCTACTGCTGCTGTCGCTTTCTGAATCCGAAGACGAATCTGTCGAAGATGACGAAGACGGTGATCGTCTGCGTTTTTTAGACTTGGATTTCGACCTCGACTTTCTTGAAGACGACCTTTTTGGCATTTTTCTTTTTTAAGTTTATGCCGTCACGCTTCTGCGAAGGTTAGATCTAGTTATGAGTAAAATCGTTATACTCAAAATCAATAGAATCTATGTGCTATTTTGTTGACAAACATCTAGATTCTAGATCTTGACCTATACCTATCAGAAACAATGGGCGCCGCCATGACATGTCACAGCTAACACAAAAAGTAACACCATAAAGATGTATTGAGAAAAATTAAAATAAAACTTGTAAATTGTATATTTAAATTGTCATATTAAAAAAATAATCAAATGTAGCATTTTTATGATTAGTTATATTATTTGTTTAAAATTACAATTTTTTAAAATATGAATAAAAGTTTTTGTTTGTTCTGGGAAATAAATACTTCGGCAGGGGACTGATCTTTTTTTATAATTTTTCCTTAGTAGCGGAAGTTCATGATATTTGAGCGTCAAAATGGCGTCCTAGTGTTTTCGTTGTTAGTCTAGGGAATACTTAGTGATGGCTGTTGCTTCACAAACCCCAGCTTTTGGGGCTGTTGAAAATCAACTGAGGACCCTTTGTTTGCGTGAATTTCCATGTGGTCCGGGTTCATGGGTATGTGAATCACCTGTGGTTTCACCTGTGTCCTATACAATAGATTTAGATCTAGAATCTATCCTCGAATCATTTCAAGTGAAAGTTGAGCTGTGTTGAGACAGTAGAGTGTTGTTTATTACCGTTGGAGAATGTTCTTGTTCTGAAAATGTTGGGGGGGGGGGTTGTTTGATTTTATACATATCTAGGGAAACTGATTATTCCACTAAAATGAAGACAATGCAAATGTACAGGGGTAGGCTATTCAAAAAAAAGGAAAAAACGATTTCAATACACAATGTTTTATATATAAAAGGCAAAAGGGAAAACTCCAGCCAAGTCACAAGTATTCTACTAACAATCAAGTTTTATTTCCTGTCTTACAATTGTTCCGTGTGGCCATCACTTGCAGTACGGGCAACATCAGTGCGATATTAGAGAATTTCTTCTAGACGCATATCAGTATATTATTACGATCCACTGAGTTGGTCGCTGTTGTTATTCAATGTTTAAGGTCATCAAGGTTAGTGGGTAGCAGTGGAAAACAGACGCTTTCTATGTTTCCCCATAAGAAAAAAATCACTCACGGTGAGGTCTGGGGATCTTGCAAACAAAGCACAAAAAGCAAAGTTTTGGGCCCCCTTCTGACCAATCTATTGTTGGGGAAGTTTTTCATTTAAAAAAAGCAAAATTGCCATTTTGATGGTAAACAAACAACTGAACATTGCCAGAAAAACGAGGCCAGTACAGCGTCCCTGTTGCAGCTTTTTAAAACTTAGAAAACTCCCCTTTCAAATGGTCACTGACTCATTCCATGTTGATGCTTGAGAACTGAAGCAATTAAATCGATTCATTCTTTTTAATAACCTGTATAATGCTGTCATAATGAAAAATCCTTAGTTTTTAATGGTTTCTCACTCACTACATTTGTTATGAAAATGCTATTACAATCACTATCAACAGTAAATGTTTTCTGTGTTCATGCAACACATTGCAGTTGCAATGTGTTCTGAGTTGTATGATTTGATGTTTTAATTTTTAAGTTTACTATAAAATAATTAGAAAGTTTACACATAAATGAGTACATGCCACTGTTGCATAAATCGACACTAATACTTTATAGTTATGATGTGGTGAGATAAATCATATTATGGTAAGTCTGTTGCCTAATGTAGAATAATAAGGATTTTCCTTCGATGTACATGATGTAGATTAACTAGGACTAGTGCATAAAATGAAAGCATCATTGTTCTACAATTTGCTTTCTAATTTATTAACTCAATACCAGTTATTTAGAATGTATTGAATGAAAGATATACTTAATTCTGAATGTATTACTTTAATCATGTTCGGGTGCAAAATACATTCCATACACTAAAGTCAAACGCAACGAAAGCTAGGGTAGAAATGTTATTTATTTTGCAGTGATCAGATACACTTCAGTTTTCATCAAACCATTTAACCTACAAAATTCTTTGACTATGCACATAAATACTTTGCTTGTTTGCAATCAAATTGGAACATTTTATCTATACATAAAGTTCATCAAACAACAATGTTCTTTGCATCCCAAAATATTTATATTATATAATATTTTTGTTCAACTTAGCCCTTAGCCTTATGACATTTTTTTTTACAGAGGGAGGAACAACCAAGCTCAAAACTACAGAAGATCCGAAAAGGCAAATTGAAAAGTTTAAAAAAAGGGAAGGCGAAACCAGATCCTGATTCTTTGGAAGAGATCAAAAGTAAGAGAGCAGTTTACAGGATGTGCTTTTAGACATATTGAATCTGACGAGAATGTTAATTTTCTCAGTTTTTTTTTTTTTTTGAATTCTTGTTTTTGTTTTTCTTTTTTTTTTTTTTGGTATATGTATAATATTATATTAGATGATGAACTATTTTTATGTCAGAGTAACTCATTAACTTGATGAGTTCATTCTTCTGTTAAGATGAATTTATTTACAACTGATATTTCTTTGAATGAGCAAATATGTAACTTTTCCGGATAACAATTTATTAGATGTAACTTGTTTATCTTTTTATTACTGTTCAGTTTGTTCTTTCAATTATCGTATTGTGGTATGTTATGAAAAAAAAAAGTGGGAAGAAAAGGAATTATAATTCTGTTTCTTTCAGTTCAAGCACAGAAAGAAAAAAGTGAAACACTCGAAGAGTTGGTTGGATCTCCATTCTCTCCTTGGCATTTGGATTACAGCTGGAGTGAGCAAGCAAAGGAGCTACGAGAAATTGCAGTGAAGTCACCATGGCTCATTGACAGGAACTTTGTTCTAAATTACTTCAAGACTCTTAGAATTGTAGATAAAAATGTAAGCATTATTTTCTCTTAAATTCTTATAAGAATACGAATCAAGGTGAAAAAATGATCACATGCTGAAATCATTAATATAGCAATTTGTAAATGTCATAAAATTTAAAACTGTTGTCCGATGGCATTTATTGTTAAAACCAACAGAATAGATTATCTTATTTATCTTCAGTTAAAATTAAATACATTTATTTTCCATACATTTGTAAATATTTAGGTTTGATTACTATTTTACATTTAGCCCTTAGTTTGTAAATTAATTATGTACTGCTCTGATTGATACAGCACTTAGTATTAGGCTTGCATGTTTAAATCATTATTTCTTTCACTCTGTGTTTTGCCATTGGCTTTTACAAATCATTTAATTTCATCATGAAAATTTCATGACAAATATCTAATTCTTGATCCTGTAGACACACTTTTCATTTGTACTTACTGAGTTCATTCATTTATTGGTAAATGGTTCTAGGTTGCAAGCAACATTTAAGACTCAAAGTTGTATTTTGAAAAGAAAGGATTAATTGTTGCTGAATATAAATAAGATGTGCCAAATTAAGATCTCAGTCGAAGAAAAACAAAACTGTTTACGAAGGATTGGTTAGTGGTAAAGACAAAGGTATGGGAAGATGTAGTGAGGCAGAAGTTAAGATTAATGTTAATGCATAGATGTTTTAAGGGTAAAGAGGAAAAGGGGTGGTGAGGGCCGGGCAGAATCTGTGGCAGATATATTTAATGATTTTTTTTTCTTTCTGAAGGTGACAGAAGCTGATTGTAACCTTTTGTTACTAAAAAATCTTGAGGAACTTACGCTCAGTGCAAATTTCATCACCAATGTCAACTCCAAAAATCTTCCACGAACACTCAAGGTAGGATGATTTCATTTGCACATTAAAAAAAAAGGAGGAAGTCTTTTATTTACCTGAAAGTTAATGGCCTGACTCTGAGAGCTGCCAAAGTAAAGTGGAAAAAAAGATCACACATAGCTTTTTCCCCCAGATCTCTTCTTCTTTAAAGGACTGACATTAATTCAATTCAGCCTGTTTTGTTGCTTATGTGGGTTTGTGTTAATACAATTGTAATGATCTTAAAATGCACTTTCCTTACTCCAAACAATTGAGAATACTTAATTCTTAGAAAAATTAGTATAGAATAACATCCTGTCTTAAAGATAACATAATATCATTGGTTCTAAATCATAAATCATTATATAATGTGGTTATATTGAAACTTATGGGCTTTGGAGGAAATTTTACTTAAACTGAGACAATTTAAATGCCTTTTTTCATCCACTGATCAGGTTTTGGAATTATGTGCCAACAAAATCAGCGATATCTCAGGGCTCTGCGTTCGTCCACCACTCCTGCTTCACCTTGGGCTTGGGGTCAACAGAATTTCTTTCATCGGGGATTACATTACAGGAGATTACTGGTATGCTTGTAGGAGTTTGGCGTCGGAGAAGTGTTGTTGCGGCCCTATGTTCCTTAAGGACTCAAGAGGCATAAGTCAAGTTGTAGGAGTTTGAATGCCAAAATGAAAACATAGCTTTATTTTTGAGTATAAAAAGTGTTTTCGTCCTCCCAGGTAACATCCTGACAAAGATAGCCCATGACAGACAGAAATGGAGATCCTTTGTTGCTGCCCTTAGCGCCAGTGGGCATAATGGGTAGATGATGATGATAATGAAAAGGGAGTTGGTTGGTTTGGGGATAATAGGCTTACTTATTGTTGTTATTCACAATATGCGAGAAAAACGTTCAACCTGCAAAGAAACTTATTAAGTCTGAAGTGGCAATTGGTCCTCCAGATATGAAGTCAGTATCGTGTTTATTTTGAAACAAAACTCAAGTCTTTAGGATTGGCTTCTTCTCCAATAAAATGTAATAATATCCTCGCTGGAATACTGACACTTTGGAATTCAGGCATAGATCTATATCTATTTTCTAAATTTAAACGTTTAATGGTGAAGACAAAGAAGCAAAAGATCGGCTTTCCCGGTGGAGCAATAGCCTACTCTGGGAAGCAACTAACTGTTACTGGGAATCAGATCTGATCATAATAATATTTGTTATCCACAGAGAACTGGACTTTGATTCCCATCACAATATCTATAACTTCATGGTCACGGCGACAGACAAGGGGATATCACCGAAAAGCACTTCGGCCCAGGTCTTTGTCAGAGTCACCAACATTAACGACAACGCACCAGAGATAGACACCACGTACGTTTGTGTTTTTAATTCATAGTCCACAGGATGTTTTCCATTAATCTTCAGCTAAGTAGGCCTAGGCAGATGTGGTATGTCAACAACAAGATTCAAGGCAAAAGAACACTCAAGTCCTGAAAACGCATGAAATGAGCCTAATGTTTTCGTTTCAAGCGAATAAACAAACTAACAAAAACTAACAAAAAAACGTTCCTCAAAGTGCCAGCTTTGATTTTTTACGTAGATCTACAAAATCATAGCTATAATAAAATTGCAACTACATGTAGTCCAGACGGATTATCTTATCTGGTGTCCTACACACACAAAGATGGCATGCTATGATTTTTTTAGACAGAACATAAGCGGTAAAAATTGATATCTAGATTCTATCCGCTAAACCTTACCATAAATCTTTACTTTCTTTGGCTTTTGGCATATTTATGTACAAAGAAAGATTCAGATAGATTCTAATTATAATACATTTATTGTAATGCAGAATCTACACAGCATCGGATCTGGTAATTCTCTTCGATATTCTGCTGAGGAGTAACCTACAAAGTTGATGACAGACCATCATCCTATCTAAGGAGATTTATGTCAAAATTATAAGATCCCCTTTTCACGACCAAAACTAGTATTTTAGTATATTTTATATTAGATCTATTATGCTCTAGATCTATAGTTCTTTGACGTAAAAATTATTTTTGCTTCGTCCCATAGCACTTCTTCCTTTAGCCTCCTGGACTCGAGTAAGGCTGGAGCAATTGTTGGAGCCATTCGGGCCATTGACAAAGATGGAGATGGATTCTTATTTTCTCTCACTGGTAAGATATGATCATGATTTATATGCTATTCTCTTTCATTTCCTTCATCCATCTTCCCCTATATGTCACATGTAATTCCGTGCTCTCTTTTTCCTGATTTATATTTTTGCATCTCTCTATTTCTCTCTCTGCTTCTCTTTCTGTACCTTAATTCTCTATTCTTTCTCTTACTGACTTTCTACCCATTCTCTCTGTCTCATTTTTCTCTATGTCATGTGCTCATACCATAAACGATTGTGTGTGCATTTTGAAACAAAGTTTCAAAGATCTCGAAAAGATTCATTACTTCTGTTGCTTTCCTTTTAGCTCCAGGGCAAAGCCAAGCTGGAAATTTCCGCATTGACAGATCTTCAGGCACCCTTGAGATCATACGTGACATAACATCCGATGACCCTGACAGAACCACATTGAAGGTCATTGCCGTTGATGACGGTTCATGCTGTGGAGGGAACATACGACCAAGAACCTCCTCTGCTACTTTCACAGTTAACATTGTCAGTCAGAACATGAACAGCCCAAGTTTTAAGTGCAGGGAGCTGTTTGGTAAAGTGTCCGTGAAAGAAGGCTTGCCTGCTGGTACTTTTGTTCATCAGGTAAATATTATATGTTATGCTCTTACCGAGTTTAATAACTAACAATGTTTTAGTAAACTTTGTAGAAATGACAGACTAGCATCCAATCTAGGAAGTGATCTAAAAATGATCTGACCTGCTTCATGCAACCAGTATTCTTCAGCTCTTTGCTCCTCGTGGGCCTTAAAGGAAGGCTTGGAGAAGCAGTGCAGAAAAAGATTTTTTCAAAGTTTACATTCCATATCGTTGATGTGAAAGTAGCTCTACATGATAAAGACGAATTAACAAATTAGAAATAGGGAGTGAGAAGAATTGAGATATTTGGCACGTAACGTTATTAAAAAAGGCAGTTTTACAGATTCACAGGAAACATGGGCAGGGATTAATTCTTTGTCTCAGCATCTGTTACAAGTTTTTCCTCTGCCCGAGGCTTCAATTTTTGCAATGGTGATTTAGTATTTAAATATGTTTAGTGATGAGAAGTCCTCCCTACCTATCACATTCTTTGTAAGGAAAGTTTTTTAAATCATACAGATTTGAAAGTTTAAACATCTTTTATTTTATTCAGATCTATAATTTTTTAAACAACAATCATTTGCAGAATGCTGAGGAAACACCAACTTAATTTTTTATTTAAGCACAACGTAACTAGTGTTTTTATTAACTTGTTATTCATTCAAGAAGGTCAAAGTTTTGCTTTAAAAGTACATAAATCATCTCTGTTTTTCTCACACACAATCCTGGATAATCTTGTTGTTGGCCTTTCTTTGAAAAGGTTTTCATGAATTTAAAAATATGAAAGATGATGCAGGCTTAGAAAACATTTTATTCTTGTTTTGTGTATGTTAGTCAAAGTAAAAAGTTTGTTTTTGTATATATGTCATGAGTTTGAATTTAATATGAAATTATTTCTGACAATTCCCAATGAATAGATTGATGTGCATACATGTGAACTCAATTCTTATAATCAAACATAATTACATTATGTGACATAAATGATGTAATATATTGCAATTATTATATCAGGTCAAGGACTACTAGTCCTTGTATCAGGTATATTTGGGTTTTTATCAATAATCAGAATTGTATAATTTTTTTTTCTGACTAAACCAGATTCATGCAACTGATGCTGATCGTGGTGATTCTGGACGAGTAATATACAGTATAGACATGGTTACCCCAGAACTAAGAGATAGTCAGCATCCTTTCCATATTGATCCAGACACCGGAAACATCACCTTAACAAGAAAAGTTGACAGAGAAAAAGTTCCAACATGGCAGGTAGTATTATTTTGCCTTTGAATTAAGTCTGTGACTATTTGAATAAAAAAAGTGTAGTTAGGAGAATATCAAACAAAAAACAGCAAGATGAAATAGGCACAATATTAGTCAAGTTGCCTGTTGTTCATATTGCTGTCCACTCTGTTGTTTTTGTTGTGTGTTTTATTTGTTCACTATGTTTAGGACATTGATGTTCAGTGTTTATTATTTTTAGTAACATCAGAAATTTATGAGCAGAATTTTGTTATGTTGTGAAGATAGTAAAGTTCTTGATTTTCAACAGGTTACGGTGAGAGGGAAAAACCCACCCCCAACTCCGTTGCAAGGACTCTGCACTTTTCCTATCAACATTCAAGATGTAAATGACAACGCCCCAGTGTTTTCTGAAGATACCTATGAGACTGAAATTTTCAAGTCTGCGCAAGTGCCCATAGTAAGAATGATGAATGTATGCTCAGCCTAAGTGTGCAAGCAAGGATAAATTCTTAAACTCTAGAAAGCATATGAAGTCTATATGACAAAGTTCATGAATTCAGTTTTAATGGTGCATTTCTTTTGTGTTTTTAAAGTCATACATATTGATTGTTGAAGAGTTTAAATGTAAGAAAGGGACAAAGTTTTGTTAAGAGAAATGTGTTACCTCATATATTACAATGGCATTTTGTTCACCTTTTGTTTGCAATACTTTGAATATGAATCATATATGAGTGTGTCAATATTGAAAAGAGTCTTACATGATCAAAAAACAAGCTTATGATATGGTTCTACAATACTTGTGCAACAAATGTGTGTATGTGTGCACATGTAATTGCATGTATGTGGGTTGGATAATGAGTTTGGGGAACATACAAGCATGTATTTTTTATGCGTGTATTGTATTCTTATTTTGTATAAAATGTCTGTCTTTTTCAGAGGAAAAGCTAGTATAATTTTAATGTGTGTTATGGTTAGCTCTTATGTACTTAAACATAAAGTATGTCTACTTCAACATTTTTAATTTCTCATGGCTTCTCCAAGTGTTGAATCTACGACAACATTCAAAGATTTTATACAGAATAGTTAAATTTATCGCTTGCAACCTGAAAGTTATTGATTTGAATCCTGGCCATGGTAGTGCTGATGAGGTCTCCTTAGGAAAACCGCTTTACACAATTTGCCCTCTCCCAGATTTAAAGTAGGTACATGTACTAGAATCATTTGCTGCTAGTTCAGCACTTGTGTTCTGTGTAGTAGGGAATCATCTGTTTTATTTCATATTAACCCTTTCACTGCCAAATTCACCGATGGACAAAAAGCAAGTGGAGTGCCATGTTTTTAAGTGTCGATGTTACTATTTCAGTTAATTAATTAAACATGACACCCAATTCTTTTCCACACTACAATGAACAAAAAAAATCGGAAATAGTTTTGTGTCTTTAATCAAGTTGTTCTCATTGGTTCTCTAAAAAAAAACAACGATTTTTGCTAAAGATAGCTGGCAGTGAAATGTTTAACCCTTTCACTGCCAAATTCACCGATTAATGAAAAGCAATAATTTGCTAGTTGTCAACATTAATGGTGTTACTTCGCTGAATCTGAATATTAATGAACATAACATCCACTTCTTTTCCACAATAAAATGATAAAAAATAATTCTGAAATATTCTTTGAATCAATTTTTTTCTCATTATTTTGAACAATGAAACAATTTTTTTTTTCTGCTAGGATTTAGCGACAGACAGCTGGCAGTGAACGGGTTAATCTAAACTTGGGTTAGTGCCAGCTCTTTGGGGTGTGTAGGACTTGAAGGACGCGCATATTTATTTTACTTGCATGGCTAAATCTGTGAATTTCCTTACAGCTTGTCATGCAAATGAGTGCTACAGACAAAGACACAGGCCTCAATGCTAACATCACGTACTCTATGACTGTTGATGGGTCGGCAACAAACGGAATGTTCTCAATCGACCCTTTCTCAGGCATAATCCTGCTTGAAGATTTTCAAAGCGAGGTAATCTTGAAAAACATTAAATAGCTGCCATAAAATATTAGAGCCAGCATAATTTATTGCTGTCTTTTATTTCATTTTATCTATTAGATATTTAGAAATTAATTTAGATCTAAGTTGTAATTTCTTTTTACTGGAGGTTTTCAAAATAAATTATATTAATATGTCTGCTGATATGATCGCAACAGTGGAGCAACAAGCAGTGCCATGAGATTATTAAAAGTGTGGAAATGCTACAAAAGAGGTTCAAAAAGTAAGAATTATAAGGCACACAAAAAGCAATATATTTTCTAAAGTCATGGTGTCAAACGTTGGTTTAGAAAAACAAAACCAACATTTGACATTACTATCCTGTGGGCTGAACAGAAAAGGAAGACTACATAAAGATAGTAATAGGGAATTATAAAGAGAATGAAAAAGTGCAGTACAGTGATTTGATTTGATGTTACTTTTTATATTGTTTTCTCTAAGGCAACTGTATTCAGACTGAATGTGACAGCCTCTGACAATGGAGTGGGAGGGGCACTGATGGACAGTGCTATCGTGGTGGTCAGAGTGAATACAGTTCAAGTGGAAACCCCCAAGTGAGTTTTGTCGTGTGTTAGAAAGAGTAGATTGAATGTGGAACATTTGCTTATCGAGAAATAACAGTAAATGTAAGTCAACATAGTGGCCAAATGAAAAAATGAGGGCTGCTGTGAAGCTGAATATGCGTGTCACTCTTGTTGTGTGTCATTTATTTTTGCATAGTGGCCGAATGGTTGGACACCTAATCCAAACCTAACCATTCGACCACCGTGCCACACACTCTTTCTTTCATTACTTCTCTCATTGTTTTGTCAGGGCCTGTGTATTGTTTTTTAAAACCCATAAAAGCTTAATGGCCCTCTAGGTTTCCATCTTTGTTCACACTCAGTCAACTAATTTTTCTCTATGAGATTGATCGTTGAAAACAATTATTAGATTCTGCAATGGTTTTTGGCTGTTACTGTCAAAACAGTGATATTTAAAAAAAAAAAAAGAATAAGGACTGTTTCATCCCCTTGTTTTGGTATCTATTATGTCCTTTCTCCTTTTTCCTCTGTTTTGATCTCTAAGTCTTTCTGTCTGTCTCTGCATGCCTGTGTGTCTGTCTGTCCCTCTTTCTCTTTCGTTCTCTCCCCTCTGTCTCTCTCCTTTCTCTCTCTCTCTCTGTCCCTCTTTCTCTTT
>JBDFRD010039982.1:0-14866 GCA_039654405.1 Bullina lineata | reverse complement strand
AGAATACAAGTTAACCCTAGAACTGCCCAATGAATGTGCCAGAGTGCCAGGGAAGATTTTTCAAACATATACACATGGAGGTGGGAGAATTACACTAAATGATAGTTTTTTTTATTCCCCTTTATTTTGGGGTACATACTATGAAATTGGAGAATGCAAAGTTCTTTTTCATATATTTTGCCTTTTTTTTTATTTCGATGCATATGCGTACTGGTAGTTGGGCAGTACTAGGATTAATACTTTGTTTCTTCTTTTAAACACTGTATAGCTTAAGAAAAAGAAAGGCACATATAATACATCAATTCAATTTGAAAAAAAAATGCTCCTAAAATTTTAATTATGGAAACAAGCTAAACAACATTTTTCTAAAACCATTGAATACAACTTTATTACAAATTTACCACCTTACAATTTTATTTCAGATCCAAAAAAATGCAACTTTCTAGAACAAAAGTCATAATGTTTCCTGACACTTTGTGTTGAGACAAGGATAAATTTTAAGCACACTGCAGGAGGCAGAATAGATCAGTTCATAAGGCATTTGTTTGCTGAGCACATGGGTCATATTGCAAGTTCTTAAAAATATTCATTACAGGTTAATATTAAAAGTCAAATAACTATATCATAAAAATATAACTTTGATAATTATTATAGAAATAAAAACACTCATTTAAATCTACACATTAGCAAAAAAAAAAAAATGTCAAGACCTTGCTGTCTGTCCCATAAGACCAGATTTCCATTCTCCAGGCCAACAGCCAAATGAGATGTACACTCACTGGTCGCAGAACATGTAATTTTGCTTGAAAAAGGCCACACAATATCTGGTTTGAACTCCACATCTATAGGGAGAAAAAGTTTTTTCAATTACAACACATAAAGGAAAGAGAAGAAAAACGTTATAAAAATTTCTTTTTTTTTAATCATCTTAACAACTAACAAAATTAGAGCACATTGTTCAAGATATCTGATGAAAAAGAATAATAGTTGAGAACATCAAACATTTACCACATTTTGTGAGATTTGCATTTCAAGAGCTAATATTTATTTTTTACATATACCAAAAAAAGAAAATCTTTTCATCATTGTGCTGTGAGAGATACGAATATTACATACAAATTTATAAAAAGAATTTCAATGACATTTCTCAGGTTTTGTTGTCTAACACTCAGAAATCAGTTGAAAATCATGATTTGGCACAAATTCTTGTAAACAAACAGCTGAAAAAAAGCATTAGAATGTTAATACAATGACAGAAGTTTGCAGAAATGGCAATAATAAAGTCAACGAAAAAGCTTCCAAACATCAAATAACGCCAAGGAGAGGCTTACCTTTGCGTTCCATTTCATTGTCGTCTGTTAATCAATATATAGTGCATAAAATAAAGTAAATGTTGCTGAAATCTACAAAGTATGATCCTGAATTAAGAGTTCAAATCAATAAATCAATTAATCTTTTTTTTTTTTTTTTTACAAAAACAGTGCTAATATTGCTTGGCTTGTAATGTTTCAAACTATTGATTATTTTATAACATTTTTTTGTTTGAACAGCAGAATAATATTTTCACATCAAATAAAATTATGAGAGATGAGGAATTTTCCATTCTAATTAGTCATAAATAGCATCACTAATAGTGTAAAGGTTGAATGGTTAAGGCATTAGATATTAGACTCCTAATCCAAAGGTCCTGGGACATGATGGTTATGTCATGTCCCAGGAAAGCTATTGTACACTATTTTTCCTCTCTTTACCCACATCCAAACTGAGTAAGTATATTCTACAACAGACTAGCTTCATATCTGAGACATCAATTACAAAATCATCTGTTCTGCTTCAGCCTTTTGAGACCAGGCTAAGCTCTGACTGTGTGGGTCTAAAAGGCCTTAAAGGAACTTGAGTCACTTTAACTGACTGACACTGGCTTTATTTCAAGAATTACATCAACAATGTATGACACAAAATGAACTGCTAATATGGTGACCAATATGTTACCTTTTCCAGATTTCAGCAAAGAGTACTGAAACAAATGTGGAGAGCCAGTCCACCAGATAACTATGGCCACTGGCTGACCAGCCAAGCCAGGCTGCTCTAAGCCAAATGGAATCATTCGACTTCGGTTGACAAAATGGAAAGAAGCAGATCTGTTGAAGGGAATAAACATGGTGTATATTATTACACCAGCAGGCAAAAGAAAGTGCACACTTTTTCAACCATCGTTACTCTTCGCATAGTACAGTAAAATGAAAAAATGAGGGCTGCTGTGAAGATGAATATGTAAAAATAAATGACACGCAACAAGAGTGACATTGGGTAAGAGAGCTTCACATGAGATGAACGTTACAAGACGGGACTAAACGTATCGACATTCCTGTCTTCAAGGGTACTACACTTATACACATATACAACTAGTAAAAAGGAAGAACTACATTCCTTGTTGTGTGTCCTTTATTTTTGCATAGTACAGTAAAACTGTTTGAAATTTCAAAATGAAAATGGCCCACCTCATAGGTCAAACAGCAGTGTCTTCCAGAGGAGCATAGGGTTGCAACCACTGCTCGCCAACGGACACGGTTCTGAGCAATTTAAGGAAGAAGGAAGTAGCTGTAAAAATGTTTCACTTACAGTGTGTGGTCTGTCTCCTCTTCTGGTAAAAACTGCATCATCTGTTCATGTCTGTGTTTGAACATAGCATCTCTGGACTCCAGGTGGGCTGCACTCAACACATGGCTGGTGCCTACACCAAGGATTTCACCTGTGTCTACCTTGCTGACAGCTGATGCAATGCTAGAAGAGGCATTAGCTGTAATAAAGGAAAGTAAAATAAATAAGATGAAAAATTAATTGTAATTAACTTCAGGTGATGCCATAGTTTGATGTGCTCCCTATTCTAAAGAAATTTCTTTAATTTAAAAAAAAAGTGACTGTTTGTTAAGCAATCCTTTTTATGCGCACAAAAATTCACTCAAAAATTCTTTTAATTTATTTTCATCATTTTGATTTATGATTAAGCATACACTAGAAATTCTGATGAATCTTCACTTGGCATGATGTTATAAATAAAGCATTTTATTTAGATCTGGTTATATACACTTCACAGTGCTGTATACACATCCATGCAAACTTTGAAAACTTCATGCCTGTTATTATTTACTTCTCTCACAGATAACATAAGGATCAACTCAGGAATGCTCATGTACTAAATCCATAAATATGCCACAAACAATTTTATTCTGATATAATGGGTAGGAACAAAGCAAACAAATATTAGGAAGAGGCTAGGGAGACCCCAAATGGGGTCCACCTAGACAGCGAGGCTAGGGAGACCCTAACCCTAACTATTTTGAAGGCAACAAAATCTTTAAAATAATCTCCCACTGACACAACCGGCATCGCCATTTTCTGTCAGTCGAGAGAAGGCGGAAACAACGCAAAGTCACGCATGCGCCAAGCAGAATATTTCTGGGGTCTCCCTAGCCTCATTGGCTAGGTAGACCCCGTTTGGGGTCCCGCTAGACACTTCCAAAATATGAATCAAGTCTCCCTCTCATTTGAGGGAGATGAAGGGTAAAAAGCAAAACTGCAGCCTTCCAAAGACTTTTGAGTCAATGGGTTATAAATAATGAAGAAACGATAACTTCTGACCCTTAGTAATAGAAATGACTTTTATAAAGACAGCAAACAAAACGCAAAATGCTTGCTTTTACCTGGCAATGGTGGACTAGCTGGTGGCTTGATCTTGAGTACGATTGTCGGCTGAGAGAATTTCACTTCCATTTTGTCAATCAGAGCTGCATCTGGTACAGTTGGTCTTGGAGATACCTTTGACAAAGAACAAAATGTAAGCCTATACAGAATAACCAAATATTACTTATTAGTCTCATGTATTTGTTACTAGTTAGTTGCTACATAATTTTAATAATGTCCTTTTTTTCAAAATCTGAGAAAAGGCATTCTGAAAAAAAATATGCACACATAGACACTGCTGAATCATTGGATATTATTCCACTATAAAACATTTTTAGTAGGCCTGTGTAAGGATTGATGCACCTTTTACTGGTTGAAAATGATTTCCACATGTTTCCATATTCAATGGGCTTATGATGTAAATCATGTATGTATGTATTTATTCTATAAAATCTGTGGACCTAAGACAGATTAAGATCTAATAAATAAAACAAAATTAACAAAAAGCTGCTGCCCTTCCACTTGAAGTCAGGAGACAGAAAACCATGCAAAGATGAGTGGCATAATATACACTTTGTCAGATGTGATGGTCAATTAAACTACGTCTATCCATCTATTTACGACATACTTGCGTCCTGTCTAGGAGATGAAGTAAAAATCATCTATTCCGCTTCACGTTACCGAAACCAGAATACGCTCGGGCTCTATGGGCCTCGAAGGACTTTACTATCCATCTATTCCGTCAGGAAGAGCAGGTGCAAAACATAGTTCTAGCTGCAATATCAGGCCATGTTTTAATGTGACAAGACAATGAGAATCTCACCTGTTTTGGCTGTTCTACTGGAGCTTCTTCTCCTTCAGGCACAGCTGCTGCTGCCTCAAGAGCTGCCTTTTCATCCTGAAGAAAACCAAACAAAAAGACTTTTCATCGGGAAAATCATGCTACAAGAAAGGCTTTTCATCCTCAAGAAAAGTAAACAAAAGGTTGTCATCATTGGATATTTATTGTGTGGTGTGAATTGCGTCTTCACAGGTGCCCTAAAGACATCTACAGAAGTCAAGGGACAAGTGAAGAAGAAGAAAAGAAGTGAATTACAACAAAGTGGACTGGCCAACATTGGAAATAAACATACTTTTTTTCCCTGTTTTTCTCTTATGAATGCACAGTTGTATTGTCATATTACCAGAATGCACTAGAATCTATGCTTGAATTTCAAAGCATTTTCAAAAACTTCAACAGAATAACCTTCAGCAAAATTTTGAGACAACAACAAATGAAATGCTGTCTTTGTTACTACAAAAATACTATAATACTGCAGGAGGCAATCATATGCATATATCCGATCTTGGATTTCATTTATGTCCCCATATTTCAGGACACAAAACAGATAAGTATTTCTCAATGTAGACTATGAAGGAATGCAATTTGATCTCAATCACTACTATACCAACAATGTTCAAACTACAATACACCCAAACAACCATATAAACAAATAATTTCCGAAAAAATAGATTTAGCAAGAATTATATACAAGCACATTTATACGAGTCATCTATAAATGCAGCTCAGTTCAGGATCAATGAAAAAGATCCAAGAGTTTACTGGATCGCTCCTATTTGTGAAAACAAAACAGCATTAAAATTAACATTTATGGAAGCAAAGAATTCCTGTATCATGTTCTTACTTCTCTATGTTTGTCAATTGCCGCTCCAATGTTTTCAAGTTCCTTGATCCAATTTTCCAAAGGCAGTTTGTGAACTTCTAACCACATATCCTTGCTTCCAGTGTCTGAAAGTATGTGAGTAATAATACAGTTAGAGATAGATCTATTTTAATGAACATACATTCATAAAT
Organism: Bullina lineata; assembly: GCA_039654405.1. Taxonomy (NCBI): domain Eukaryota; kingdom Metazoa; phylum Mollusca; class Gastropoda; family Bullinidae; genus Bullina; species Bullina lineata. The sequence continues at coordinate 9,327 of JBDFRD010039982.1, read as the reverse complement.
ATATTAACTGAAATCTGCACTGGACACATGGATTTTTAAGTCTGTATAAAATATTTTTTACTGTTCTGATGTTCTGTTAGTTATACATGTATATCCAAGTTTAATAAGTAAAAGGACATATAATTACAGAAAGGCCCTTTTTCTTGTAACAAGTTTTGAAGTTTTACAACTTTATGATAGAGTTAAAAATGAAACCAAAAAATAGTGACTGATTTTTGGCCTGCTTTCTATGACATTTCTCAGTTCTACCTCTAGAGACTCATCCCATAGATTTTTGATTATATGAAATTGTTGAAAGAACTCCGAATTTGATGGTTCTCTATACTAGTTGCTTCCTGCATTGCCTTTCCTCTCCCCGTTTAGATTCCACATCCACCCATAAACTGGAGAAACTTATTGTCCAGAAGTAATACAATGTGTGTGATACTTTTAAGCAACTGAATAAGACTATCTGGAAATATAAGAGATTATTACTGAAGTCACTAAAATAGAAGTTGTATTAAAAGCTGTAATAAAAATTTACAAAAGAAATGTGACTTACTCTCTAGCAAAACTCCAACATAGTCACCATCTTTGGATGCCTCACATTTCTGACAAAGAATCTTCGTGGTACTGTCCTGTAAACAAATAAAAAAAAATGCCATGAAATATTAAAAATAGGCAAAAAAGATAAACTAGACTGATAATTACAGAATACAGTCAGTGCAATACTTACTCCTTTCAAAATTGTGTTACACAGTTCAATGGGATGACTATAGATCTAGTAACATGTAGACTCCAGTTATTAAATGCAAGACAAAACACAGACTTAAAGGAAATATACCATATAATATGACAGTCAGTGGCTACATTCAACTATAAATTTCATTCAAACAGAAAGGCGATGCAATCAAAATTTATACTTACTGGAGCATTTTCATTAATTGCTTTGATAAAGAACAGGTAATCATATGCAAACAAGAACAGTCTGCTGATAGCTGAAATAGAGAAAATGGAAAACTTAGATAGTGAGTGTATAAAAGTAGAAAAATTAAACATGTATATACATCCAACCTAAAAAAATAATTTGACCATTTTCTTGTCCCACTGTGTCATGTATTTTGCGGGATTCAAATCAGATTATAGTATGATGGAAAGCATTGTAATGTTTTATTGAAAACTCATTACTCTAAAGTCTTGATTTTCATAAGTGAAATCAAGTAACCCGTTGGCAATATCAGACCTGTCAGCTAAATAAAGAAATCAAGTCAATCAAGTAAAAGCAAAGCATTATCACATACCCATATCATCAACTGTGACTATCAAATGCGAACCAAGCGCAATTGGATAGGCTTTTATGCTGGAAATTTCTGCATGCTCGTCTTCCCATTTGTGAAGAGGGTTTTGAGAATAAGCATCCATTACTGCAAGTCCATTGGGTAATCCAACAAAAATGAATCTGCCGTCTGAACTCTGAGTTAAAGCTGTTGCATTGTTGAAAACCTAAATGAAGAATGGGGGCAATAATATATTGTATTTAAAGCTTTGATGATTTTATATTTGTAATAATAATAAATGTCCGATAGGTATACCACAGTAACGCATGGGTTCTTAAATAAATTCACAGAATGACACATTCAATAATAACTAATGACATCCCTTTTGTATTACAGATTAAATCATATTGCAGCTTCGTGCTGGCAAATCATCCCTTCTTACGACAAAAGCCAAATTAAAAATCAAAACTTAATTTTTTATGAAATTTGGAAAAAAGTTGTCCTTTGTTTTCATTCTGTGATAGGCTACACCTTTAGGACTGCAGAACGAACTGTATATAAAAAAAACAAAAAAACATTGCTAGCAGGATATCCATAAGGAGAATGAAATAGAAAACCGCTCCTAATGAAACACAGGAACAAGACCTTCAATATTTACAAAATTTGATATGCATTTGTCTTCAGCATATTACTGTTTTCAACAATTTTCTCAAATTTTATAATACAAAGACCAACCCAATCCTCAGTTAATTTCCTGTGTTTAGATTGTTTCTTCAAAAACATGAAAGTGGAATCCTTACTTCTACTTCTTCAGGCTCATCATAACGGGGAGCTCTGATTTTCCTTGCTTCTGCCAACAAAGCATTTTCCTTTGAGTCCAAAATTTCCCAAACGTTGTCAACCAACTGTGTAAGAATCTTGTCAATCATTCGATAAGGCTGTGGAAGGACATCTCGCATCTGGTCTGGATCCAGAAGGTAGTCATTATCATCCTCCAGTTGCATGTTGACAATGGAGGGTGGTGTGAAGGAAACATTTTTCCTTATATAAACAGGCATCGTGTTACGTATCGAAATTTATACAGCACACAGTTCAAGAGAAGAGTAGATGACAGTTACAAGAATCACTGATGATCGTCTGGAAATAAAACAAAAATAAAAAAATGATTTTAACACTAATTCTAGAATCTAGATCTATGTATATGACAATAAAAGTTGATGATAATACATCTAGATCTATGACTTTAGGAGACTTGAAAAAAAGATATGAATGACTTAGGTAATCAATCAACGGTCAGTACCCAGGAAATCATGAATATTTTGTCATTGATTGATTAAGATGAACTTGATGAACAGATTCCATTCAATAACTCTTTCGCTAATTAGAATTCAGTTTTTTGTCAAGTGGTGTAATGTTCCTTTGTGGTTGGGTCACAAAAGAGTCAATTGTTTGGCTTAATTTCTATACTTAAATTAAGCATATCGTGTCACAAGTCAAATTGTTGGAAATTGGATTCAGAGTCCGAATACAAAAACACTTTCTATGTCTTGATCAATTTATTGAATGATCAGGCTTTGAGCTTCTACAGCTGAAATGTGTGTTTTATTGCATGGGGGGAGCATTGCCTGACAGCCCTGGGTCAATAACGAAAGCCATGTTGCTATGCAGATGTAAACAATTACAAGTATTGCTTGATAATTTAATGTGAAAATTCTCTTTCAGTAGTATTTATTTCAAGAATAGAAAATAATTGTTTGACAGAAAATAGAAATTATTCACGCTATTAAACGAAATATAAGAGGTATTGATCGGACCCTCTGAGCGGCTATACATAATCTACCAAAATCAGGATGGCGCTCTCAGCGGCGAGTCATAGATCTACGGAAAGAGTTAAATGAAAACACAGAAAAATGCCCCCCCCCCCCTTTTTTTTCCTCCAACAAACCAAACAAACATACAAAAGACAAAACAAAACAGAAAACAACAACATGTCTGTATCTATTTCATCAAAAGGTGAGAATAAACAAATCCAAGCCTAACTATCACACAGGGTTTAGAGGACCTCGCAAATGCAGTTGATTGACTGAACTGATATTGCCATACTCAACAATAATTTCATTCTCAATTATCAATTATTCAATGGTAGATGAGTTTGTCGTCTATGGGAACTTCCTCTATTCGAGAGCATACAGTGCAATTACAAGACCGTAACAGGAACCAAAAACAAGAATAACTTATTCAGAAGACTTGACTAGATCTAGGTTCTATGTCTGTGAGTGATGATCAGTTTCGGAGTTGACGTTCGTTCGTTAGCACAGTAAAATTCAAATCTTTTATGACTTTTCACTTGAACCGAGATCTAGATCTAGATTTCTATGTGTGAACCTGTCTTTAATTCTAAATAAATACAACACGCGGTTCTGATTTATAAATCCCAGCTAACTTTTTCGAGGAGGGAAATATTTTATAGTACAGTCAAAATTATTCAATAATATTTCCAACCAGAAATGTAAAACCTCCAGCGTCTTCGGACCCGTATCCAAGTCCACCATTTTACATCAACAACAGAAATATAAAAACTAGAATCTGGTCTGGGCCAGCACAAAATGAATAACAAATATTATTATAATTCACCAACGTAGATTAAATAACGTTCTATATAAACGTTATTTCATACTTAAAACGCACTATAAGGATGCTAAAAAGAACTTATCAAATGCTTTATAAAATATTAAATCGTTTAGTTAAGCTTTTATCCGATTTTGTATAGTCTCAAAAAACCCGGAAACCCAACAATGTATTAGCAGTTCCGGTAATGGCCGCGTACCTTCATGTAGCTATTGAACAAAGGAACTGAAAACAAGCAAAATGCAATCTGTTGCGCCGAGATATCCTAATCAAGGTCCTCCGATGAGACCAGTGTATTCTCAAGGTGGCTATGGATCGGTAAGTGTAATATAGAAACTGAGGAACTGGAATGAGATTAAGTTTTCTATGATGTCGACTCTTCTTGTCTGCACTCTTCATCTTCTGTAAATCCATTCATTCAGACTTTCCCAACACATCCTTCACTACACTGACCTCACAGGTATTGACTGCTGTATTCTCAGCTGCCGTAGTAATGTAGATCTAGATCTAGTCAGGGTTGTGGCATTTTGTCTGAAAATGGAAGGTGTCCGGCGTTTAAATAAATCTCAATAATAATTCAGGCTCAGGGAGGCTGAGAAGAGGAATGGAACAGTAGCCTGGCTAATTAATTCATGATGTGATGTGTTCTGCTGGACTAGATTCCAGAATGAAACAAGCCTAGTACACATTACAAAGGCACGTCTCTTCTGTTTGGACCTAGACATTTTTGATTCAATTACGATGCAAATAGATCTAAATAGTGGCAAAGTGTGCATTTTTAGTTTTTCAGAATGTTGTTGATTTTTTAAGTCTCTCATTCACAATTTTGCAACACTTGACACTTGTGAGCAAGCTTATGCAACGGCACATCCCCGATCTCATTACCCTGCAATCTCCAACTCTCAATTTTTTTTCCACAATCTGGGAAAGTAATAGAGATTGGGCACGTCAAAATAATAGCTAGTTATTTCCCTTTGTTTAGAGCCAACTTTCAACTGTAGGATGAGAAATAAATTTTTGGTGTATTTCTTTTTTTTTGACAACCTTTATAAACATGGCGTCCTCTAGATCTACGCTGAGGCGTCAAAGTAATCTAGGAGGAAAGTTTTTTTAAGATCTGGGAAGAATCAGAATATTCCATCTATTCTAATAGTGTTGTAGATCCAGATTATGTTATTATTTCTTTCCTGAACCAAAGAGGGCCAATAAGTCATTAAAAAGCAAAGGGCCAGAAAGCCAAAACATCTGCCCCTCACGAAGAACACCCACTTCCACTCTTCTAGTACTTCTTCTTTGATTTCATGACTCAGCGGTGCAGCCCAGAATTGCAAACAGCATTATATTTCTCCGGTAGAAAGTCAGAGCAGAATAATATAATGATTTTCAGGAGAATATACCTAGATTTCTGTCAAGATACAGGTGAAGCTGACACCTGCCTGTGATGTTTCTATAGGTACGGACTGGTCTAATTTTTTACATGGTGAATATTAGGGTCAAGTTTACGAATTGACCCAAATTAACAAAATTGAGCAAGCTAACACAAACCTGTTGGGTATTTTTCAAAGCTTATTTACTTGTTTTAACGTGTGGAAACAATGTATAAAAGCATTTATTACAAATTGAATGTTTCATTTGTATTTTTAGTCTCCACGACCAGGCTACTCCCACCCTGGGCCACCTCCGATGTCAGGAGGTCGGATGGGGATGCCGGGACCAGGCATGTCATCTCATCCACAGTACGGAGGTAAGACTTCAATTTGTTTAATTTCCTCTTTGATTGTCAACCCTTTCCAGCCAGCCGTCATGTCTTTACTTAGTACTATTTGTCCATGATTCAAGAATATTATAATGTAATGCAAATAGATGTATCATATTTTAAGCTTTTGTTTTTTTGTATGACTGACATTTATATTATGTGACCTCTTTCACAGCTTTCTTACTGCTCTAATTATATTTTTATAATTTATGGCTTGTGTCCCAAAGATATTTTGGCACCAAAAATGTCTTTACGAGTATATATGTATTTAGATGGTCATACACTGCAAACATAATGCATTCATTTAGGTGGAATATAATTTATGATTACTTTTAAATGAGTTGTTCGTCAAGTGAAAATTATTGTCAGTATATAAAGGAGAGTCTGGTGTACATAAAACACGTGAAGCTATATTTAAATTATATAAAAACTCAAATGCTTCCAGTACATTAATACTTTTATATTTGATGTTGTGTCAGTCATATGTTTTTTTTCTTTTACACTTTACTCATTTATATCCTCTTTCTTATTAGCTGAAAAATGAAATGCATATTACTGTGTACTCACTGAGTTCATTGAACTTTTGAAATTCAGCCCTGAAAGTATTGGGTAGTCTAGTCAAGAGGCTTGTAATATAGTATTTAACAAGGAAAAGAATACAGCAGAGAATCCTTGTGCTACTTATAATGATAACACAAAATATAAGAAGCAATTAGACAACTTCTTCATTTCTTTGGCTGTCACAAACAGAAAAAAAAAGCAAATGAAAAATATCGAATCACATGGAGTATTGGATCTGTCTCAAGACATTCTAATAATTATAATTCATGTAATATATACGTCAGATGTGTATGATATAGATGCTGCTATTTGGTAAAATATTATCAGTGTGCTTGTTTTGCATAATATAGCCATACAATGTCTTTCTAAATTCCACCAGCTTCCACTCCCCCTCCCACCACACCCTTGAAAACTACAAGTAAGTTGTAGCATCCCCTTGCTCACATGCATAGTGGCTTAGCTGCCTGTTCGTTGCCTGGATAGATAAAATCATACTTCCTTGATTCTTATACTGTTAAAAACACGAAAGCAAAGTAGCAGGTGTGAAGATTTTGTAGCCATGTGTTGGAAAATGGGAACATTTCAGTTTTGAAAATTATATAATGATTTACTTGATTCCTGGCTGTTTTTATCCAAAGAATATGACATTACACTTCGGTCTGTTTTCTTGAAGTACTGTTGCTATACATGAATGTTCCGCCATATTCTGCTGGTGTAGCATTTTCATCTTGCAGAGAAGAGAGTGTATTGAATAGGATACAAACATCAGCTTCATAATGTAATAGAGGTAAAAATGATTAGCTTTGTTTGAAATTATTTGATTTCTTTGTTTAGATTACAAAAATGAGATAAAAAATTTGAGTTGAAACTACGTCTAGTAACCAAAATAAGCTAGGCTCTGTCTCTGAGCAGAATACTTTCTTCTACTGAGGCAAGCATGGAAGAAAAAAGTTATAACATGAAAAAAGTCTTTATCTTGGTGTGTGAATGATTTTTATTTATCTACAATTTCCCAGGAACGATGGCGGTCGTTTTAGAACAGTTTGTTCTTTAATACTAGTGTTCTAGTTGGTGACAGGTTCATCGTGATTTGTTTGGAGGCTTCCATTCTTAAAAGTCACCGGGATAGAATTCAGGGTTTGTAGCAGACCTTGAAAACCTGGAAAAACCAACTTCATTACTCAAGGCCTTGAAAACAATTTAATACCCTTAAAAAGCAGTCAGTAACCTTGAAAAACCTTGAAGATAAAAAAAAAAGCTAGACTTCTGTCCCTATTGTAAAAAAAAACACAACAAAAATGCTAATAAACAAGGCCAACGGAAATGCGGGAACTGTAGCCTTCATTCGAATGCAGTGACATCTATAGTCATTGTCAGTAATTTTACATGGGTTTTTACAGGCATGGGTGGTTCACAGACATGGGCCGTAATTTATTTCACATATAAATGATCCTCATTTGTAGCTCGAAAACTAAAATCTTAACCTGGAAAAAAACTAGAATTTTTATGTGGAAATTGGCTATAAACCCTGAGAATTAGTTGTAATGTGTAGTTCGAGAAGACATCAAGTCTGCTGTTGCTTGAGACATGATCAATAGTGCCTGCAGCACTGACAGAATGTCTCTTGCTGTATTCAATCTAGAAGATTGCAGATAATCCAAACCCAATAGAGAATTTGTTTGTGATTCATGGATTATATTATTATTCATGCATCTGTGCTTCTGTATGATTTTTTTTTTTTTAGTAAAACTCAAATGCATGACCAATGTTTTTATTTTAATATTCCATGTACATAGTTTCCATGTCCTAGCAATTCTAAGTCCTTGTTTTATAATAGAGAGTTTTATTTTTATGACTAAACAAGATATTGCTGCCTTTTTGTTTTCATTTCCTAATCTCAAATTACGTCATCATCATCATCATCATTGCCCCTCACCCTTATCAGATAGGCCACACACAAGGGTATAGTGTAAAGTGTCTTTCCCAAGGACACAACATGGTCGCTGCTGGATTTGAACCCAGGACCCATGGATTAGGAGTCCTGCATTCTAACTATTCGACCACCGTGCCACAATCCATGTACTAAACAGACTTTAAAGACAGCAGCAGCGGCATTACTTCATATAGCATGTACACATGTATTTAGTTTGTAGAGTCGGCATCCACAGAAAACAAAAGGTCTGAGTCCTTCATTGCTGTCTGTGATCACAAGCATACTTTACAAATAATTAATGTACTCTTCATGCTCCGTATATGTTTTGCGTGCGTGTTTGTTATATAAATGTTTGACTGTATGCCCCCCCCCCCCTCTCTCTGTCTGTCTGTCTGTCTCTCTTTCTCTCTCTGTCTCTCTCTCTCTCCGTCTCTGTCTGTCTCTCTCTCTCTCTCTCTGTCTCTCTCTCTCTCCGTCTCTGTCTGTCTGTCTGTCTCTCTCCCCGTCTCTGTCTGTCTCTCTCTCTCTCCGTCTGTCTGTCCGTCTCTCTCTCTCTCTCTCTCTCTCTCTCTCTCTCTCTCTCTCTGTCTCTTTTAATCATCTCCCTTTTCTGCTTTTTTCTTCCTTCTAAGTAATCAAATTTCCGTCAACATTTCATGCAGTCATTGGGCCTCGCTAAGCAAATTTACTGTGCTTCATGAGGAGGTCTTCTCTTCGCCCTGAGGCGGCAGCTATAGATAATATTGCAAACAGTGATAACAGCGAGGAAAGGATAGAAGAACAATGACGGTTGGGAAATGCATTGATGAAAAATGGCCAAAGAAAAGCAAAGCTCCTTCAAGAGCTGCAAGGCTACAAGAGCTATAGCTCGCCCTTGTTTTGATAGTGCGAAGCAGAATACATGATACTTCATCATTTTTATGACAGGACGCTAGCCCGTGGTTGGTTTACTTTCCCAGCTGACTGTATCGATGCCCACCTCACGCTGACCTTGTCGAGAAGGGCAACAAGTCGCGTAAAGCTCTTCTATCCGGTCATCTTGCAATATCGACGTAAGTGGCAATGCAAAGTCATCTTACAATATCGACGTAAGTGGCAATGCAAAGTCATCTTGTGATATCGACGTAAGTGGCAATGCAAAGTCATCTTGTGATATCGACGTAAGTGGCAATGCAAAGTCATCTTGTGATATC